>JABFPJ010005908.1:0-11588 GCA_022817425.1 Gryon sp. ZL-2020
AATATATAATTTAATTTTATTTACAAAAGTAATGGTTAATTAAAAATTCAATTACTTTTCAATTACTTTCTCAATTAAAATTCATAGTTTTCACTTGTTTTACTAATAATAACTATGGTACTTCTATTTTTAGTTGAAAACAGTCCATTTTTATAAGATGAATATGCAATTTTTTACTACTTGATTGTATTATTTTTAATAATTATTAAATATATGGTTTAAATGAGTAATGGGCTTGCCCATCTCTGATATACACCAAAAGAGTGTGCACACGAGGTTGAATTGATATTTTTCATACTTGAACATTTTTGTTTTTCCAAGAGGCCGTTTCTCTTCCAAGCGCAAGGCACGGAAGGCGCCCTCTAGGATGAAAAATACTTTTCCTTTCGAGGGAGAAATAGCCCGCGTTAAAGTTTCCTAATAATTCCTAATACACATACAAACCATGTATATGCATGTATACAAATGTTTGAATGTGTGTATTAGGAAATTTGAAACATTTATTAGGAATTGTTTGGAACTTTTAATTCGAGAGTGCCACGTTCGTTCCACTTTTGAGGAAAGAAAAGATTTGTTTTTGATGCGTGAGGAAAAAGGTTATTTGCTACCGTTTCCACATTAATTTAGTAACAGTCAATCATTGATCTCTTTTACATTACTATCATTCATGTATTATAAGGGCTATTATTCCATTTGCCAATATTATCAATAAAATGTTATTTAACGAGTTTAATTTTGATTTAATTTAGAAGCAAGTGATTCGATTGCAAGATCTTTCCAATGACGGACGTATCTGCAGATTGCATTTATCCGTCGATTCGGCAAACTGAAAATGATTATTCAACATTTTTGCTGTTAAACTGCTGATATTGTAAACTTTCCGAACACAGTAGATTTGGCGGCGCTGAATTCCATTATTTCCACATGTCGCCGAGCAAGTTTCCCATGGACCTACCAACCACTTAAAATCACAACTGAAAAAAAGCTGAATTAATCATAAATTGCAATTTAAATTTACATTACATACTTTGTATTTTTACCTTAACATGTTGCATTGTTCTGAAACTAAATTGGGTTTCGTCATCGTTGAACATTTTCGTTTAATTACGATTTTTCCAGTTATCTCATTTTTACAGAGTATCGTTTTGTATCGAATTCCACCACCGCAGGCCACTGAACATGGTTCCCAATCTCCAATCATCCATTTGTATCTTATTTTTGAACGATCATTATTCCGATTTATCACGTACTTTGAAAATACTCTAACTGCTGGTCCACGTTTTCCAATTACATTTTGAATCACAACCTAAAACAATGTTGATTTAAAAACATGCATCTTGAAACATTATTCAGCAATGAAAAAATCTATTAAAATTAATAAAATACATTTTACATTTCTAAAATTAAAAAAAGTATATCATTTTAAATAAAAAATTTAGAAATAAATGTATTTAATAAGTCTAACATGTTGACAATTATCACAAAATATTTTTCGTTATAAATGCAAGTACAAGTCAGACTTTACTTCCTGGATTTGAGGGAGCTCCCGAAAAACAGGGAGCAATATCTGACTTTGCGAGCATGTGTGACGAAAATATCGTTTGCACCAAGGGAGCAAAACAAAGTTTTGCTCCCTTGGTGCAAAAAAAAGTTTTGCTCCCTTGGTGAATAATATACTATAAATTTATAATAATTGGATTTCTTTTTCTTGTTTTACGATTTTTTAATAAATATAATTAAAAATAATTAAAGCCAATTTGATATAATATGCAAACTACAAGAAGACCAAACTATAACATCACAACAATTTTCTATTTTAATACAATTTTGTCCAATACAACATTATAAGTAATTACATTGCATTTGTTGTTGATTATTTTCATCCGAGTTAATATTATCTACGCTGGTCTTATATATAATGTAAATGTAATTATAGCTAATCATTAAATTGAACATGTCGTAGAAGCGCTTAACTAGACTCTTAATGCTATCAGCACCAGCTTCAAAACTTATTATATTGATTATGCTGATAAACTATTTGCATTCGTCCTTCGTAATATCCTCCTTACTTTTTAACTCATTGCGATGATTAAATGTTCCATATTATCAACAAGCAAAAAACATGTTACTTTTCGTTGAAAATGAATATTAAGTTCATCAAATGAATATTGAATTAAAACTTACGGAAATAATAATTTCACCCAAAGTGGGTCCTTTGGCCCAAATTGCAAGAGAGTTATCAGTCTTACGGAGGAAAAAAGTCGTGCCTTCAACGATAATTGCTTTTCCCTTGTCGTACAAATGAAAGCGACTGATGTCATAACGTTGTTTGTGTCGATCTTTAAACATTACTGTCAAGTTACTTTGCAGAGTCGATAAGCCCGATAATACAATTACATCCACTTTAATATCGTACGCAGCTTCTGGTATTATCACTAATCTTGTTACTCCTATAAAACGACAAAAATGGAATAAATAAACAAACTGATCCAAACGCAAATTCAAACAAACAAGTTTGAGTTTGATTATTATCAGCTGACCTCGTCGCAGTTTGCGCTCAAACTTGTTGCTAATTGTTTGGCAAGTTGAGCCATTTCCATTGCAAACGCCACAAGTGTCGAATTCTTTAGTTGGACACTTTGTCCAGGAGTTATCCTCGCTCAGAATAATTTCACTGAGGGCCACTTTCGAGTGATCGATTGGCTCGCAGCTTCCATTCACGCACCACTATTAAATGCAAATATTATTTTCATTTCAATAATCCAAGCGTTTTATTTGCATTTGACCATAAAAAAGTAATAAAATAAATAGTGTTACTTTATTGTCGCCACAAATCGTTCCCTCCAACGGCGAGGCTTTTTTCGTTTTACAAACATTCGTTACATTTGTTCGGCCGCACCAAAGATGTGAACACGGATTTGATATTGCGATACTTTGGCATAATTCGTAACTGCATCAAAAGGGAAATTACATTTTAATAGAATTTATTTAAGAATATCAACGACTTGTATTTTCTCATTTAAATCAAAGTATTTTTCATGAGTTACCATTCCATTACATATATATAGATATATATCTTCTTACCCCTCACCAAATTCCATCCGACATTGATTATTCATCGTTAGAGCTTCGTGAGTTATTCTTTCAACATGCTCAACTTTCTTGTCGATTGGACGATTTAAAAGACAAGTCCACTGTCTGAAATATTCTCGTATTTTATTACTTCCCTTAAATAATAAAATGTACTTGGTTTTTGTATACAAAAGATACAAAACACAATTCTAACTTAACTTTTCTGTTTTGTTTAAAAATGAGATAATACAATGTTATTTTTTGATTCTTCATAAATTATTAATATATTAATTTTTCCTATATTTGGAAATTTCTTAGTTTTAATTTGATGTTAAAATTGTGTTATTTTACGGTTGGCATATAAAATTTACGTTAAATTTAGACTATAAGAACACTTTACTTTATCTTATAATTTAACTCTTTTTTTGAACAAGTGGACCATCGGAAGTTATGAAAAGTTGCCGCAACTATTGGCGCCATGACACTGCCACGTCTTGCTTCTCGATAACAATTATTTCGCGAACTCTTGTCTCCGTCGTGGGATAAACCTAGTCTGAAATGAGTACAAATAACGAGTTAATCATATCAATTTTTAGAAAGTTTCATTATTTTGAACATGAAATGAATATTCAAATTACACATGTCCAATTTCATGTGCAATGATAAAAGCACTACTCAATCCTTCATCGCGATTCAAAGCACAGGATCTCGCGGGATCGCAGGCACCCGCCACCGGTGCATATCCCGAAGGACCTCCGATATCTAATTTGGTTAGCCATAATGCTATATCGTGATTCACATCTTTGGTCGATAATATTTTGCGATTCCATTTGTTTACGTTTTCCAATGATTGCCTTGCGTTTCCTGGTTCAACCTAAAAAAGTGAGTGTTTTCGAATTCGTACTTAGGAACTTAAAAGAAAAAAAAGTAAGATGCACTTTGACTAACCATTCCATCCTTTTTATCCGGATAAAGTAGCATTCGTACAACGACGATTTTCAAATTTGTATCCAGAAATGGATCTTGATAAATGGTGCTCACCTAAAAGAACAAAGCAAATTATTCGAGTCAACCGAATAAATGTACTTAATAATTTGACTGCATCACAACGTTAATGAGATAAATTGACTATAAAGTACGGACAAAGTTATTCACTTTGTGATTTAATTTCAAGCTAAGAAGTTGTGTTTAATATAAACGTCGGAGAGACTCAAGTTTCGTCTATTCAGAGTGGAAACTCGGCGCATTACATAAGCAAAGTTCGTACTTTGTGCTGACGAACAAATAAGTCCAACTTGATATTAAATATTTGCATAATTTACGTAAAACGCTTCTTTAATAAGTTGGAAATTCGACTATTTTATAGTAACTACTTACGATATTAAGGAGAGATAGTATGTATTGTCGGACATTTTCGTTGTGGAAGTGAATCACGCTGTAATCAGCTATCACTGCAAGTTCAAGCCATCTTGGCGTCGAGGATTTATCGACAATTCTTCTCCCTAACAAATTAATAAATATTATTGCAGAGTGAAAATAAAATATTACACTTTAATAATTGTGTTACTTTAATATTAATTCATTTTCCAGAATACGGTTAATAATTTTATATAAATATGGCTGATTCAATTATACAAATTTATTTATTTTACATAAAAAATCATTACAAAATAAGTAAATTTTAATAGCGGTAATTTTTGAATGTTGAGCTGAATCTATTAAAGTAATCTGTCTCAGATGAAATAAATATTACTTTTCTCAACTCCTTACTCACAATATTATATCCCAAGATTCGTATATATCCGTGTTTTGGAAACAACATTTCGAAATCTTATGTTCGATTTCATGAATACTTTACCTGGCACGTTATTTTTCGTCCATTTACTATTAGAAAAGTGTCCCAAACGCTGATCTTCATTTCGATTCTTCTTCACATAAACGTCCACAGTGTCAATTTCATCATCGATCTCAAAAGTATCTCCATTAAGATCATAAAACACGGATGATTTCACCTGTCTTCTCGATCGACTAAAATATTTTGTTCCCTCGTAGAGAAAATGTTGATCATTCAAGGGTTCGACGAAAAACAGTTTTTCGCCAACAGCAATGGATGCATAAAACTGTTTTTCGCAGATGGTTAGACTCGATAAAGTACTTTTTTCCTCTTCAACGATCCAACCGTAATAAAATGCACAATTTTGCATACTTTTCACCGATGAACTTGAGTGCATCAGTTGCGGGGATAAAATAAAATGATCATTTTTGTGCAATTTCAGGGTCCAATTTGCGATAGAAACGTAAACGAAGTCTTGCATTTTTTCTGATGAGACGATTTTTGGACGGACGATTTCTTGATGTTCGAAAGACAAAACGAGACTTGAAACGATGACAATGATGAAGTGAAGTAAATGTGACGCTAATGAATGCATGTCTTGTGAAATGTCCAACAATCAGGCGTGTCATCTCCATAGCCATTTCACGTATTATTTGTACTAAACATTGTCAAGGATTATGTATTATTTATGTACAAACAATTAATGTACAACATTTAAATCAATTAATATAAAAGTCAAACTTGTCAAAGAATTCATTTAATTTCTTATTAAAACAAAAAAAAACAAAAATAAAAGATGTCTAACACGTAAATACAAAACATAAACAAAGAAAAATGACTTTGGCTAATATTTTGGTTTATGTTTATGTTTACACGTAAAACGTCCTTTTTCAATGTTTGTAGTTTAATTTGAAAATTAATCATTTTAAGAGTGTAAAAATGATTTTTTTAACTGTTACTTACCATTGTTAAAAGTTTAAACAAACACTTTGAAGAATTAAATAAAATATTGTCAGAAAAAATAAAGAGTGTATTAAGTTTTTTCAGACAGACGAAATGTAAATGGCTAATTATGACGAATTGAATTAGAGCGAAGAAAGTGTTGTGAGTGGATGCAGAGTGTAACTGGCAAGCACATGAGAAAGCACTTGATGCCGGGAACACACAGATACACACTCACACGTGCAACGCACGATTCTTCGTATGACGAACAACTCACATGCGAAATTTCGGTAGAAAAAGAAGCTCTCTTGGCGTGCATCGAGTTCTAATAATGGCTGCCTTTATTCATGTCGAAACATTGCCATCGCTGTAATATCTTTGCTCATTCGTCAAAATATATTTAAAAAGACATAGGAACATAATAAAGAAATATTTTTGCATAAAAATACATTTATTGCTTCTTTTTTGTGACTAATCGATGAACGGCAATTTCCATAAAAAACACCAAAGCACTAACAGTCCATCCAATCAAAATGATAACATAACACTTTTGTATTTTATCATTAATAATTTGAACAAAGGTGACATTCTTTTTTATCTTAAAAACCGGCGTTCTCGTACGTTTCCAGTGTTCAAACAAGCCGCTTTCAATGCACCGTGTGTAGATCTTGTAAATGTGGAAAATATACGGGTTTCCGGGCCGAACGGAAACCGTCTGCGGGATCGAGACGAAACTTCCGTGCACAAAACGGACGTGACGGTGTCCCTTGGCGAATTTGATCACTTCTTCGTTTGCGACAAAGGATGTGTTGTTGATCATTTTGCCGAGGATGGCTGCCGGATACAGTTGTTTGAAGATGTAAGAATCGTCGACTTCGCGACATAAGAGGCAGAGGTATAGGAATTCCATGTGTTCCGTTCTAAAAGTTGAAGGATTTATTAAATATTTTTGGTGATTGCTGGAGAATTACTGGAGAATGAGTAACCTACGAAATGGATCGGCAAAAGTGCAGTCGCATGTCACTTGTGCAAACAATACTCAAGTCGGAATCGAGCAACTGTTTAATGGTGTTGATTTCGCCCTTGGGTTCTGTAACGGCCATGTTTTTGACAAGCGTCGCCAAATACGATTGCTGAAGAATGAAGGCCGGCAAAAGCCATAACCAAAAGATGCATTTCATCCATGGCGAGTTTGGTATTTGTCCACTGATACCCAAAAGCACTCCGTACGCCTTTAACAGTATGTCTGCCAACATTTTTAAGTTATAATTGAGTTACTCTGCTCATTTCTTAGTGTATACGCTATTTTCATATGTCCGAAAACAATATGATAAACAAAGAGAAATACATTTGTTTACATATAATGTAATTAAAGACAATAAATAATTTAACCTCATCCGTTACTTACACACAAAATCATATTTGGATTTCAAGTAAGTCACCGCAGTCAAAGCCAACATGGCGGCAGTCAAGTATACCCAAATCAAGTAATCGAAGGGATTCACGAGATTCGTGGAATCGGAATAATATTTGCTTCTCGGAACTACGAAAGCAGACTTTGTTAAGCCGAAATTGAAACTGTACTTGTGCAAAGGAATGACTGTTCGCGGGAGTAAGTCGAACAAAATGTTTAAGTTATTTGATTTGTAATGTTTCAACGGCATCTCACGATTATAGGCCCACTTGAATTTTGGCGTGAAATTCAAGTATTTGGCCAATTCTGTGACCAAAAGACCAACTATACCGCCGGGAGAGGAGGAACGTCTTTCGATGTACGGGCTAAATGCTGGGATTACCATTATGTTGAGCTCGCATCCTCCCAAGTTGTCGTAGACAGGAAGGTAGTTTTCCCTGATGACCGTGTAGTTTTGGTCTTTTACGTAACCAACCTAAAATATTTATTTATTAAGTACTTTGACAATTTAATGGGACTTTCTAGAGAAAGGAAATGAAACGAGTCCGAACATGTTTGAAGTGAATATATATACGAACATTTCCGAACATATTCGAATATGTGCGAATACGAACATATCGGATTATCTAGAAAAAGCTTCTGAGTGAATAGAAAAGTTATTTAAAAAAAATAAATAAAGATATTTTTATAAAGAGACTGAAATATAATAATAAACCTCAACAAGACTTCCTTCGTCACAATAGCCCGACCGATACGATGGTGCTCTGAGTATAACCACCGCATTATGTGAAGCGGACATGGCAATGAAAAACACATTCCTCGACAGTCCCTTCTTCCAGATTTCCGAAGTAACAAGCGTCAAATTCTGCACCACATCTTGAATCAGATACGCAACACAAACTATACCATAATCATGTTGAGATCGATTGTAAAGAAGATTCAAAACCCGCTTCAAATCGCGTTCGTTGGTCGCTACTGCGATGGCAATTTTCTCGCTCACTGATTGGGTTATGAAGTTGCCGTGCGTTGTGGAAATCAACATCGAACGTTTGTCCGTCAAATTCCAGAAGTTTTGAACTATCATTCCGGCAATTGCGTTCGAATCGCTGCTCATGTAAATTCGCAAAATGACGTTCTTCTCGGTCCATTGGAGATTGTTTTTTAGCGTGTAAATGTAGTCTTGGAGCAATTTGGAATGTAAAATTAGGTTTTCGTCGATAAAAGAAAAACTATTATTTTGAGATTCGATCCTTTGGATATTGTGCAGACAAATTATTAATGGTGTAAATAATATAAGTATTGTCGTTAGTGAAGTCATAGTATGATTGAGTTTAATGTGAATATTTATTCGATTGCAAAATCGAGGAAGAACTAATTTCTTTTTACCTTTTTCCCAGTTAGTTAATAAGAATTGATTATTTGTAAGACTAACAAACATTAATTTCATTTTGATAATAGGTTTAGAATAGAGCAACAAGACAAAGTCATGTTAAACGATAATCGAAACATTTTAAAGTGATTGAAATTGCGCTTAATTAAATTGATTAATAAGCAATATTAGGTAGGTTAACACCTCGCTTTTGCAAAATAAGCTTTTAGCGTGATAATAAGAATTTCAAGTTGCTATTTCAGGTGAAGTAAAACCGAGTATTCATGAATACTCCCAAAGTAAAGACAACTATATTTGAAAACATTCGAAACATGTTCAAATATTTGACTATATTTGAACATGTTCGAAGATCACCAGACATATAATTTTAGCGACATAATTGCAATTTCAAGTTACATAATGACTTTGTGGGTAATAAAATTGAAAAAAGACACATGTAAATTAAAATCCTTAATTTATTAATAATGTCAAGAAGGATACAAAATAACAGTCAATAAAATTTGCAGAACGAGCGCCAGAACAAATTCAACTTGTTTGGATATTAAGATATTGGCAGTTCCTTTCATGGTGTTGCATAATGATTTGTCGCAGCAAGCCGTGCAAGCGTAAAGTTTGGTCCGCTCGCCGATGATTATACAACCAGGCTCGCATTTATTTGTGCAGTTCCGTTCCAAAGCCCACAACATTGGTTCCGAAGTCGAATTTTCCGTACTTGTTGTGTATGAAAATTGTTTGACCTACGGCAGTATTTGATTTACGCATAAGCGATCAAATGCCAATATGAGTACGAATTAACTGAAACGCTTATTTAAGTGGATTATAGATTGTTAAGTTACAGTGCAAAGCCATATTTGCAAATACACTCAAAGTCGAATTATCCTTTCGTCGATATAAAATCAAGTTTACGATAGTTACTCGCTAACTAAAATAACCAACTTAACTTAGTTAATTTACGTAATTTGGGTTCAAAAAATTAGTTTTTAAAAAAAAGATAAAAAATTGAAATTTTTAAAAAATGACCGCCATTTTGTTAATTTTTAAAATTTTTACTTGAAAGTGGCACAGGCTTCAGATAATTGCATCTACTTTCAGAATATACAAAATTTTTTTAATTTAGTTTTTAATTTAGTAACAACAATATTTCATGTTGAAAAAAAATATTTTTGGTATCTTTATAAATGTATAAAACACATAATAAAAATCCGGAATTTCTTTTTAATAACATACCTTTAAAAAAATGCATAAAAAATACTGATTTTTTGTCATGTATTAGGCAAATGCCCCCTTAAAATGAAAAATGTGATGTATTGATGAAATGGAATGGAACTTTTATACTAACCATACATATTCTTTTGTCGTCTCGACATTTGGTCATAAGGGAAGTGTCATTTCCGGTCAAGTTCGCGCACTTTTCTTCATCTAACGAATTGCACATGTAGCAGGACAAGTCGTTCGTACGCTCCGATGCCGCGTGCGTACGGTGCTCCTTGTTTTGTAATAATTGTCCTGTTCAACAAATTACAAGTAAACATTATAAACAAATTATAAATTATTATTTTTTTTTATTTAAATATGGCTGAGGACGTTATTATAAATTATTTTTTATAATAATCGAGGTTGCTTAATTTCTAACTTAGTTCAGTTACCTTTTGTTATTATAAATTTTAACCTAACTTACACAGATAACACAAAATGTTACGCAAATAACTAACAATAAAAATAAATAAAAATATGCAAAATCTAAAGAAATGTCTATGACCGCGTGGGAAGAGAACTTATGGCAAAAAGAAGACAAAATAATGGAAGATATGTGGTACAAGGCTGGTATGAATTTGGGAAGATGAAGGCAAAAGTTTGCGAATAGTAAGGCATGGAAGTAAGATATATGCGCAAATCCAAACTCTTGCCGCATTAAATCTTGAAATAGTACTTTAATATAGCCAAACCAACATAAACAAAATCAGTACAGCAAAAATAAGGCAAAAGAATGGCAAAAAGATGGCATCCATATGCCATGCAAATGCCAAACAGTTGCCATACTATTCCCCAGCTATTGTCATATATATAAAGGAATACAAGGATATATAAAAAGGAATATAACAATTGTTGTAAGTTTCACTAGAGTTGAAAATATGTATACGTGGCCGTAGAATGTGAGGTATGTGAATTTTGGATTTAGCCTGAGTATGCCAATTACCGAGAGAGTAGCGCATATCGAGTCCGTATAATTGTATTAGGCAGACGTGTCGAATTTGAGGACAAAGACAATTAAAGACTTTTAATAAGTTAATTAACTCTCTTGTTATTAATTTAAAAAAACAACACACTCATTTAATCAGTTTATATATAAAAAAGTAAAGTTATATCCCTTTCTTTGTCTGTCTTAGATTAATCTTATAAATAACAAACTTTAGTTAATGTCAAACTAATTAAAAAAGTTTATTCACCTATTTCAAATTAAAAAAAATCTTGTGACGATAATTGTAAAGACAAGAATGATACTAATTTCGCAAAGTTCACAGAGTGATCTGCTGACCGCCAAAAATGTGACAACCGCGCGTAACCACGTGATAAAATCAAATTTTAAAAGGACAAAATCGCATATTCCACATTTACGCTTCTTCTTTTTTGCACTTCTTTCAACATGTCTTTATAGTCCATGGGATAAGAGTTCTAAGATTGTGATTGTACGTTTTGGTTTCGAATCTCCGTCAATTTTATTTTTAAATTATTTCATTTTTATGCAAATACATTTGTATAGCATATTACTAGCAACAGGATATCATTTCATACTTATGGATGCTGCATACGTGTTAATAATATAACAAAGCTTAAATTAACATACACTGTATTATCTGGGAGGTTATTTTTCAAAAGTAACTGACAAAAGTTAGGTTACAAAAATCCAATGTTAATAATAAAAACAATTCAACAAA
>JABFPJ010005909.1:0-11585 GCA_022817425.1 Gryon sp. ZL-2020
ATAAATTTCTGAGTTCTTCGCATAATACTCTTTTATTCATAAAATTTCATCTTTTTCCAAATTTTCTAAATTTTTGTATTTTTTATGACTATTCAATGTTTTGAAAACATTAATTTGTTCATTATTTTTCGATTTTTGTCAGTCTTATAAAATGAGTATATATAATGCATTTCACATATAATTTTGCTAATATTCCAGAATATATTCCTAAGTGAGTTGATTCCTGTATCAAAATATTTTGTTAGCGCAAGAAGTATATGTGCATGATCTATTGAAAAAATATATCATACTTTATCTATATAATTATATAGATATTTTTAGAGAATTTTCTTCCGTAATAATTTAACATTCTATATACAACATAATAGAAATCATTTTGAAATAACCGTGAAATTAAATGACATAATTTAGGTTGAGGATAAACTAGAGTATGCGGATAGAAGCAATCATTAAAATTGTTCTTTTTTACTGAAATAAAAATCATTGAAAACAAATAATAAATATTAAACATATAAAAATATAAATATATATTTGGATAGTTAAGGTGTAATACTGAACATTTAACGAAACGAATATTTTTTATGAATACACTTTTATCTCGTTCAAGTATATTGAAACCATGAAAATTACAATAAAAATAATACATCGAATGGCTCTGGGACAATATTATGCCACAGGAACTGATGTTCGTAACATATTATTTATATGTTTTGGAACTTTATGTAATTCCGGAAATGAAAAATTATGTTTTGCGTGCACATACAATTCACATGTGGTGTCTAACCGCACACCTGTTGCGTGCATCCAGCTTACCCATCTTTTCTTAACTTTTACGAACAATGCTTGCAGTGCAACATATAAAAATTATTACTATTTTTATTATTATTGATTTTATATTTCATATTATTATAAATTAAAATTATTGTTAATCCTTCACAAACTGTTAAATGGAAAGTATAAGTAATATCGTTTTCAATGGCATATTTGCAATTTAATATTTATGTTTCCTTGATTTTTTATAATCAGAAAAACTTGAAAATGTATCAAAGGAAACTATAAATGTTTGTGTTGATGGACAAACAATTTCCTAATTAATATACATTTGAACGTTTTAATTGTTATTATTATCCATTCTTAATAAACTTGTTTTCGGAAGAAAAAATAATACTTATTAAAAGTATTTTATAGAATTAAATAATATATATTCATATATTTTTCAAATAGTTCAATATTCATTAAAAATATAAATATAAATGAAAAAAATATAATAGATTTAATAAAGCATAATTTTATATATACGTATATTCATTAAAATTTAATAAGGAATTAGAAGAATCATTAAATAATTCTCCGGTAATAATAAAAACATACTGTAATTTTTGGACTTTTTCGAATTATTTATAAAAATTAAATTTAACAACTTACACTATATATCTTTCCTAGTGAAATCAAACCCGCAAAAAGGCATGAAAATTCACTTTCCACAATTTCTTCTTTATTTCTTACTAAATCAACTTTAATTACTAATAATTACAATTATCTACTATTACTTTTGAGAAACATTGACGAAGAATCCTTAAAAAACTATATGCACTTAATTATTTGATTGCAAAGTTACTTTCATTTGCACATTCCATACATCAGTCAAACATACATTAGTGTCATACATTAGTGTCATTCGATTAATAGAAAAACTGAGTTCTTAACATGTCAAAAGATGATGTTCATCAAAAGTAATGAATCTTCGGCAAATAAAAGAAAACGAATTGCTGTAAGTAATTTCAAGTTGCGAGAGCCATTGACTCTGTAAACTGTGTGCGCACATGTGAGGAGAAGGAGAAAACAGATCCTCTCGACGATCTTGATCTTGATTCTCGCGGATCCTGGATCTATTCATCCTTTACCTCTCCCCCTTCTGTTGTGTGCTATCTTTTTGCGTTTTCTCCTCTCTTCGTCGCCACCACGTCCTCTCCTCCTCCTCCTTCTCTTCTGTGGTTTAACTTTGCCCTCTCCACGCTCTAGTGAATGCACACCGTACGGGGAGTAAGAGACGACACGGTACTGGCTTCATGCTCGCCTGTCTGTAGTCGTTTCAAAACCTTTCTTATGCCTGCATCATAGGTGCTGCTTATCGCGAACTTTTCGCAAACAATTCGTGCCGCGAAATCGCGTTCAGGGACACCCAGCTTGCCGAATTTCGATTAGTGCCCTAGATATTAAGATCTCGAACAAAAAAAAAAAAAAAACAGACTTATAAGGAAATATAACATATTCATGGAATTTATTCATATACTGATGGACCACTTGGATGATTAGTTCAGCAAATTATTGTATTTTTGAGCTTCTTTTGATTTAAAGTACGGTGACAATTTGATCCGACATTGGGCAGTCTGCAAATTAAAATAAAAATACAATTTGATATTAAAAAACACTATATTGATAAACAACCTGAAATTGACAAAAAAATTTGAATATGTCTCATTTCTGGACCCTAGTTTTCTAAATCCTAAACACTCTTCTTTAAAATTGTCGTTGAAAAATAAAATTTGTATAAACATTGTATAGCATTTGTTGTTTCACATTTTAATAGTAAATTGTATCATTAACATTTTTTGAATGTCCTTTACAAGAGTTTAAAGAGTCACTGTGCTTTTGTTCTTTACTTCAAACTCTGAGTTTAAACTTTGAACTTTGATTAGAAAAAAGGGAAGTAGACTTTGCTTTATGCGAGAGTTTTCACGCTGTGAGATTAAGGTAAAGCCGGTATTGTGTACACGCCACCACCGCAAAACCACCTGTTAATCGTGCTTCAGATAAACCGGCGCTACTTACCGAGTAATCGATTTTTCGGAGGTGTCTGCAGAAGACATACGTGTGTTAGTGTACTTTCATTAACTTTATTATATTATATTGCTAAACAACGTTATAGCTGTTTCATTTTATCGCATCCCAAGAGCCTTCTGATAAGATAATTGCAACTGTCATACGAATAAGGTGCATAGTTATCTGAAAAGTGTGTTGTGAGTGTATCGCATTTTTAACGTGTAGTGACAAGTGTTCAATAACAAATTGTAAATCATTGTTTCGGATTTTGCAACTTTAAAGGTAAATTTATATGTACTCAATTCTCTGTATTTCATTAAGTATATGATATTAGAATATTGTCTGTTACTTCTTTTATGAAGAAGTTTGGTTTTGGAAACATGCAATATGAATATAAATGTAATCCAAGTTGTAACTTGGATAATAAAGTCGTTATAAATTATTACTTAAAATTATCTTTGTTATAGTTTTTAAACAAAATAGGTAAACAGAATATTATAGTTTACAGAACTAAAAGATAAAGTTACCAACAAATTTAGCGTATAATTATGATCAATATTTGATCTTAAATGATTGTACAGTATTTATGCATAAATGAAATATTTACTGTGTAGAATAAGAAAATATATTATACATTGAAGTTATACAATTAATTACTTATTTGTCCTGATTGGTGTTATCATTGTCCTTTTTTTTTCTTAATATAAGTATTTTCAATTGAAATTATAATAACGGAAAATAGTATTTTAAAGTAATGTGCATTTTTGAAATACTTGAATATGAATATAACACGAATTGTTATCAGAAATATTTCATAAAGTTAACAATGTAATTATCAATGAACTTTCAGAATTAAATTCAGCAAATCGTTGACTTAATACACAAAGTTTCTTTATTACTTATTACCTGATAATAAGTTCATTGTATTCATTAATTCATCAAAATCGTATATAATCCCAGAGTTATTATAAATTAATATATCTTTTCATTTTTGACAAATACAATCGCATGGTTAATTCGCATTGGATTATCTTTTGCAATTCAATTGCTGAATTTTTTTGTTATTTTGTGTACATTATGAGAGCAACCACTCATATACTGTCATTTTGATATTTCATTTATCATTTCCAAAATAAATATGAACAATGAATATGATTTATCATCGTCATTTATGAAAATATACTCCAGGCTTTCTACTCAATGCGAATTCATTAGATAAATTGTACTTCACAACTTTATGTGTCATTTTTTTGTTATAAAACACTTTAAAGCATAGTATAGAAATGAGAACAAAAAACCAATGCGAAACATTTTCATAAAAGTTAGCATAAATTGGTCTATAAATCAAACGGCAAAATGAACTGTTCGCATCCAATCACAAAATTGTATTTTATAATTTTTAGAAAGGTGATATAATTTATTATAATACGCTTTGCAAATATAGATATGTATGTATATTTCACAGATATGTACAATCTCTTAAGATATTTTTCAAACGACTTTCAAGTTTTCAGTTTACGTCATTTTTCAGTCAGATTATTTAATATATTTCAAAAAGCACAAATTTTCTGTTACATATTTTTAGTTATTATATTTTTACAACTTTTCTTAATTAGCTTTTTCACTTATATTGAATACAAATAATTTTGTTATTTAATCCCGTATGAAATATGTTAATCCTGCAGAAATGAGCTCTTATTTTTTGAAATTATTTTTGAAGAACATAAATATTGTTTTCAAACATAAAAAAACCTTCAAATAAAAAAAAACATATTTAATTTTCTCTTTTGTTTCTACTATTTTGCTTTTTTTCTTCGCACATGTGTAATTAACAGATGCAATTAAATAATTCAATCATTTTTCCAAGAAGTTTTGTTGCACTTCGAAATCGACCTCAAATATCTCACGAAAAGTAGATCGGCTCACGAAACCTTGACCGAAAACGAGAGTGAGTTTCTGACATTATTATTTTCTTCACGTACAAGTGCGCGAACGTTACTTTTTCCTTCTATGATCCTTTGAATGCGCAACATTTTTGTTTCCCTTCACAACCAAATTTGCATCACTCTTGACAATCAGTTCAATGATAACGAACGACTTCTTCTAAATTTCTACTTGCGATACTTGAGGTTTACTGGTAGCGCAATTTGAAACGTGGGGAGAAAGCGCGTAATGAGCATTCGGATACACGTTTGTAACAGAACTCATTGCCTTTATCGTTAGAGCGGACACTTCTTGCTCGGATGAATACCGGTTTAGACACCGCAGGAGTACGAACACTGCGTCCAATCTTGGATTGTTTTTGTTTGTAGATCGTCTTGAAAATGATCGATCAATGTTTATCTTTGATTTGTTATAAAAAAATAATTATTTATATATTACTAGCTGCAATCCCCGATTTGACACGGTTTGGTAAAACCTTATAAACCCCCCCCCCTCATGTACCATACTTTTTTTTAAAGAAAATATTAAATTGAATTCTAATACAACGTATTTTAATTTTGAATGATCAGACTCGCACTATTGAAATTATTTTTAAATCGTCGCTATGTTGATTCATAATGCTTAAACTAACAAACATTTTGAATTGTATATACACGGAAAATAAAATACATTAAAAATTACTATACTGTACAGCAGCGCTGTCATAGAAATATTTTGTTTACATTATTACAAATCTGTTTACTTTCAAAATACTAGAATTATAGAAAAACTTGTCATACAGTATAGTAAAAATTGCTATTTGTATCACAAATTTTTCTATAATTCTAGTATTTTTAAAGTAAACAGATTTGTAATAATGTAAACAAAATATTTCTATGACAGCGCTGCTGTACAGTATAGTAATTTTTAATGTAATTTTATTTTCCGTGTATTAATATGAATTAAATAATACAATGATTACGTTATTATATTACAAAAACATCATTGCGAAAAAGTATAGATGAGATATGACAAAGTTATTTATGAGTCATAAATGTTATTGTATTTGTAATATACTTTTTTATGTATTTTAATATTTTATTGCATTTTTAATATTATTAAACCGTATAAAAACATGTTTCCTTTTTATTATTAAATAAATTGTATAAATTAATGTGATATTTTATACATTTGAATTTGTTTAAGATTTATTTAGCTTATCTTTTTTTTATTGATTATGTAATTTATCAAACTTCTAGATTTATAATTAGATATGAAATTATTAAGTCTTAAAATATAAAGTAATATGCAAATGCCATTTCGTAATAAGTCAAATGAAAGTTTAGTCGACATGCACGAGTTAAGTATAGATATGTAGTAAAATAATATTGCGATTATAATATTATCCGCAATTTTTTGAAGACCGATGTGAGAAAGTATGGGAAATGTTACACCTAACCATTTTCTCTGTCATCTTAAATGTGTCGCGCTCATTTACATCTCGAATGTAAACAGCATCTATTGAGTTTCATTTCTTTAGGTCACGTATGTGCGAAAGTGAATGAATATCAAATTTATTTTTTAAAGCAACTGATAAAAAGTTAATAGAAACTTCAAATGTCGAGTTTGGTGAAAACGGCATTTTTAAAATAACACAAATGATGCATTTATTATAGTAAGTTTCTATGCGTACAGCATTGAAAACCATTAAAGACTCTTAAAAACATTATATGCATACAATAAATTATGTAAAGTAATTGTATAAAATAATAATAAGCTCATAAATGCATAATAAAATGAAGTGTTATTTTCAATAATAATGCGTTTAATAAATTTAAACAAATTTTTAATTTAATCTGATTGTCTTGAAAGAAAATCAACTTCATTGCATAATAGATAACGAATGAGTGTTAAATATTCGTCAGTCACGTAGCACGTGCCTGGCAAAAGTGTTAATTTCAGTACTAAATAAATTACATCCAAACGAATACATAGATGTATAATTAGTTTTTCATAATGTACAGTTGTAATGGTACAAGACACGAACATGGAATTCGGACGTAATTGCAAATCATTTTCTCAGGAGACTTTTTCTTATATATATTCGTAGCTTGACAACGAGTCGAAGACATATTTAATAAAATAGTCACGTATTTGGAAATTAGTTTAGCTTACATTTGAAAAGTCGAAAGAGTGAGAATATTAGCATATAAAACATCTCTGACCTCGTTATTAAACTCAAATTTTGCGTATTATATATGTTTTAACGTGATTATTCATAAATATATTTTAATGTAATATTACATTTCAAAATGCTTTTTCATTTCATCTCGAGTTATTATTTCAATTTGATGTGATAATAAGTTGAAACATTCTTCATTAGAGTTTGTACAAGTTGGACAAATAATTCAATTTTGGCAATAATTGTGTTAGAGCTTTCTATACAATATTTGAAAAGTTATTGATGAATTGTAGCAAGTAATTATTTCACAAGTTCTTGATACTTAGACATTGTAACGAAATATTATAGTGGATTCAGGCAAAAATTAATTCTAAAGTGATGATAAATTGTCAAGTAATCGTATCATATATTTCATACATTTTCAGAAGTATAAAAGAAAACGAAATTGCAGTACTTTCTTGTAGTAGCCAGAATTCATTTTGCATCGGGTATTGCGATAACCATTTAACGAAACTGTTATTTTACATGCACGGAAGTAAAATTTATATTTAAAAGTAAAGGTAGACACATAAGGTACCCATTAACACTTTATGACTGTTATTATATAAAAGATTTGTTAAGATAAATATAAATAATGACAATTAACGTAACTTAACGTGGATAAAAATATACTATCTCACACGAATGAAAATATATTTCAAAAATATGTAATAAATATATATAATATATATGAAATATATACATTTTTAATATATAGCTAAAATATAAAATAAAAATATATTCTATATATATTTGAAATATATGTTTTCTTATAAATTTTACATTTTTTATATATAAAAAGCGACAAAAATTATATATATTTTTAGTCCGTGAGGGATTATCGAGTAAATATAAAAAAATTGTATTTCATCGTCGATTTCATCTTGCAATATGTCTCAGTTGTTATATCTAATTTGAAAAACAGTACTTCTACATTGTACGTATCTGACATAAAATTAATAAAGTAAATTTTTGGCATTTTGTTTCGTTACTTAATGTTCATTGCAGCTGTGGCCTCGTTGCCCCTTTTCTCATGCCGCTTCAACGGCTGTTGAGGAATGTCTCTCGAAATTCTGCCGCGATTTCCATGATGAAACGAAAAAAAAAAGGATGTGCATGAAGTTTCGCTCGTGCTGACTTATTTCGCGGAAGCGAACGAGAAAGCCGCGAGTCTTTCAAAATCTTTATTTAATATGTTCCCATTATACACACAGAGATAAGTGCATCTGCTGCAATCGAAATGCCACGCGGTGAAAGCGATTTGAACGCTGGAGACTTTTGAACTTGACGACAATGCGATTCGCGATTTTCAAATCGCAAGTAACGAGCTTAATTAATTTGTGATCGGCCGTTTGATAGGACAAAAGGACATCCGGCGTACCACCAACACCAACTCTAATCGCTTCCCCATATGTTACACGAAATCATTAATGGATCTTCATGACAACTGTTGTTTTAAGCAATGGGAAACAAAAAAAAAAAAAAAAAAAAGACAAACGCAGTAAAAATTGTGACCGTTTTAATGTCATGTGAAAAGTAATCGACTGATGAAAGTTGTTTGATTATGTTGTTTTGTTATCTGATTTAAAACAAACGAACAATTTGGGTAATTGATTAATACATGCTAAATGGCTTCGAAATTTTTTTGCTTTGTAAGGGATAGGGGGAAAGTATTGTAGCATGGTCTTTGTTATACATTATTACGTGAGACTGCATAATATAGAGAGTAATTAAATGAATGTTATTACAAGATGGAGAAATTTTTGCAAGAACAATTATTAATAGAATGAATGCAGTAATTATTCAAATGTGGTAAAAGATAAAAACATTTATTATAATGAGACATAAAGTTGTTCCGGATTGTATCAGATGATTTGCAAATTCAAAGTTTGCATAAAAGATGACAAGTATTAAAAAAAGTTGTTTAATTGTGAGAATGTTAAAAACAATTAGCAAATAGAAATGTTTGACGAAGTAGAATCATTATTCAACAACTTTTAATAAGATTATAACATTTTTGAATTTTATGATATTTTGGATTATGATTTTTTGAATTTTATGAGAATTTTAAATAATGTAATGAAGATGTTGAATATAATTTACGAATAATTGAATTATCTTTTCAACATTTGCTTCAATTACATGCATGTTTGAAAATGATGACGATCTTCTTTATAGTCTACTTAAATTTGAAATAGAGTTATTACATTTACATTATTATTACAACATAGTTAAAATGATGTAATGTGGTGATGTTTAGTGATGTGGAGATAATTTGGATATATGTGTAGAAAGTTTTAGCTGTATATTTTCGTAAGCAACTTATATGAAGTTTCATTTCATAAAATAAAATATAAAAAATTAAGTTATCTTCAATAAAGTTAATTTTTTTAATTTACAGTGGTAATGTAATATTAAGTACTTTTTTACATTTGTTCAACAATAATTTTGTTTAATTTTTTGTCACAAAATGCAATTCCACAATAAAATTTTAACATATAAATTTTCACTACCGCAGATAATTAAACAAATTTTTGTCTAATGAAAATAATTATATTTTGTTATAACATAATAGTATTTTTTAATTACCGTAATTATGACATATATGCACACTGTAAGACAAATTCTTATACGGAAATCAACGAATATGCGTATTTTCTATGAATTAATTATAACTTTATTATCATATTGTCATAAAATTAACATAACTTTTATTTCTTTAAAATATAAATTCACTTCTGTAAATCAATTTATATATTTTGTTTGTATGCTGTTTTTTTGTATAAAATAAGTTGATATAAAAAATAAATATTTGATGATCGAATTATGGTCCACTTGCTCGGAGTGCAGGTATCGACATTTCGCAATTTTGTGATCTCTACAAATACGGAGAGCACAGTGTTGTTTGCCAACACTTTACCATCTTTGGTTTTGAGTTTTTGTAAAAGTATCTTTTTAACGCCAGGAGAATGAAAACACATGTTATTGAAATAATAAATATGTATTGCAAATTTTTGTTTTATATTAATCTTTTGAAGTTTATTTTTGTGCAATTTATTAAAGTCTTATCTCTAAAAAAATATGAATAAAATTATGTTTTATTATTTTTGATTTATTAATTAAAGCAATGATACTTTTTTCAAGATTCAGTAGATTAGATTCTGTTATATTTTCAATATCATTAAATTTTCATAATTAAATATACAGCAAAAAGAAGTTTATTCAATTTAATTTGTAACATTTTCTTAATTTATGCCAAAATTATTCTGACAAATTGAACATTAATGTTAACTTTAATTATATAACGGGTAAAATGTTTGCGTATCATTAAGTTTGCTTAGCATGCTTCATGAAATGCCACGCACCTTTTCATGTTTGCCGCGACGGCTAAGTCGAACGTCATATTTTTTAGTTATTATGTCGTATCTATATCTGGATGTATCGATTGCCTCACTTTTCATTCGAGTATACGCCAGTATATTTGTATTGATTGACATAAGTGTAGCGAGTAAAATGAAATGACGTTCAATTTTTCGAAATTATTTTATTTGTCAATTTCTTCTATTTTTTTTTGCATTTTAATGTTATCAAAGAAAATGATTGTTGATGGCTTTTTTATTTTCCAAAGGTAAACGGCCAACTTATCTGTTAATCCAATTATATCAGAATGTAAATACAATGACTTGAAACCGTTTATGAAGCGAAAGCTTCTAATTATGACTTGAGATCAAAGATAAAAGAACTTAATTGATCGTCAGTTAGTACCAAAAATATCGTAACATTTGTTTTTATTTGTGCTTTTATACAACTATGGCACGTATTACGGTAGTTGAAAAAGAAGTAAATAATATCGTAAAAGTATGTAGACTGGATTTTATTGTCGGACTAATGAAGTTTTATTAGACTTTTGTATTGCTTTAATTTATTCTCAGACTTCCGTTTACGGAAAAGTACAATATCAGATATATTTGATATTTTTGTACATTTTTGATGCAACAAATTATATAAAGCTATTTGTTTACAGCAACGTTCATAAATACAGCATTTTTTACTGTTTTATTTGTGTAATGTATTATGAGAAAAAATGGGGTTTTGGTGATTTATGTTCATGTTATTCATGATTAAAACAAACAACGTTAAAAAACGTCAAAATGTTTGTTAAAATGTTTGAGTGTTGGTTTTAATTATCTATATAAATCAGTGTATTTCGTATCTTTTTATATAAAATACAAATACAAATGACTTGTTCTTTTGAAGGAAATTAAACTAGAGTATTGCCAATATATTCACCCTAGTAACAAATTAATATGACAAACCCTAAAAAAAGTTTGGCCTTAATAAGGTAAGCCTGAATAAGCCTGAATAATTTGATTTTTTTGTAAATACCTGAATAAGCCGAATAAAGGCACATAAGGGTTTACCCTTAATAGGAAATCATATTTATGCCAATTATAGGCCTCTTTATGATAGCTAATTAGGATTTTGTAGGGTGTGTAACGCTGTCCCTTAAATTCACCTTTAAAGGCTAAAGTAAGGCCCTTATTTGAGTTATTATGGGCCATTAAATGTATACCACAATAAACCAAAGATGAGCCTAATTAGGCTTTCCTATGTTGGC
>JABFPJ010005910.1:0-11584 GCA_022817425.1 Gryon sp. ZL-2020
AGTGAAGTTGGCTACAAGTTGGTTAGGTTAGTAACGCGAACTCAGAGCCACAGCGGAACAAGTTCACGGCCCGATCAGAAACATTTACTGCCTCAGTTTCATTTTCTGCCCTTAGGTTCCGATAAAGGTTAGCGGGCGGTAAATACAATTTACCGCCCGCTAACCTTTATCGGAAAACGGTATTTTCTGTGCACGTGTGACACAAAAAACTAGATACACCAGCCAGATCACATGCCGGGCCTGTTAATAATCTAATGAAGAGAAGATAATAAAGGTTTAGTGGAACGACGGAAATTCTTTTCCGATGGCAGTAGACAGTAGACTTACTTGGTCATTTACATTGTGATATTTTTAATCAAGAAAAATTTTTGATAAACGGTGTTGAAATGCGATTGAGATTAATTAGATGGTGTGATTTATTTAGTATAATAGACTCAGCCGACTCTGCATCTATTCATATTGTAGAAGCATCTCTAATTGTAAGACGCGTTAAAATAAGTCCTGGAGTATTAATTTCCCATACCAAAGCTTTGACCAGCACAACTGCGAAATATCCTATGACACGTGTCGAGGTTAAAGCTATCGCCATTCATAGTGGTGTACATGGTGAAACTCTGGACAATGTAATTTTAGGTCAATTACCAAAAAGAATTATTCTAGGTTTTGTGGATAATGAAGCATTTAATGGTAATGTGAAAAAAAATCCATTCAATTTTAAAAATTACAACATAAACTATCTCGCCCTTTATGTTGATGGAACTCAAGTACCATCACGTGCACTTTAACCTGACTTTGACAATAATTACTTTGTTGATGCTTTTCACACATTATTTAGTGAAACGGGTATTCATTTTTTGGATCATGGAAATTGTATTTGAAAAGCTGATTATTCTAATGGTTTCTGTCTCTTAGCATTTGACCTAACACCTGATTTATCAGCTAATAACTACAGTCACTGGAATCTTGTTAAACATGGGAGTGTGAGAATTGAAGTAAAATTCGCAGAAGCATTGACCAAAACTATCAACTGTCTATTTTATGCAGAATATGACAATATAATGGAAATCGATGCAAGTCGTCAAATTATTATCGACTTCGGCGCATAGGAATCAATTAAAAATAATAATAATACAGCTAAAGCAGCATTACGTTTGCGATAGTAGAAGGGTAATGAACACTCTGCAGATTAAAGCAGCGCTGGAAAATTTACCTGTAAGAACGAAAGGAGCTTATCCGGCGGATCAAATACCTCAAATTTAGGAAAGACCTGCAGGCCTTGTGTTCAATACTGATGTCCACACAAAACCCGGGACCCATTGGGTTGCCATCTACGTCGATAGAAACGGGCACGGACTATATTTAGATAGTTATGGATTCCCACCCTTTATCACAAATTTTACAAGACGCATCCGAAAAAACTGCACCTTCTTCACATGGAACTCTCATCAATTTCAAAGTGAAATGTCTAAAGTTTGCGGACATTATTGCGTTATGTTTTTACATCTCATGTCTAGTGGCTTTAACTATTATAAGTTGAACTACCAATGATAATTGTCAAAGAATATTACGATACCTATGTGAACAAAAATGTTAATGAGAATGATTTATTGAATCAATACAATTCTGTAGTATTAATGACTTAGATAGTATAATTAAACTTTTATCTACATATTTGTAATATGAAAATATGCATCAGAATTATATGTTTTGAATTTGAAATTGAGGTTTTATTAATTATTATCCTATCTCCAATAAAGTAATTTTTGCATAAGTTGTCAGTATAGTAGAATACTTTTTAAATATTTTAATTTATTCTACTAATTTAAAAGCTTAATTGATTATAGGTAAAAAATTATCTTGTCGGTAAAGTAGATATTGTATTATTTATCTATATTATATTGATAAAAAAATAGTGATTGAATTTGCAAAAATCAAATATACTTTATTAAAATGCATGCAAATCAAGTATACAGATCATTAAAACATGCATTAAGTTACTAACATTTCTTTATATAGAATGAAATCTAAGAAATAGGGTTTTTTGTAACACTTTATATGATTGACCGTCATTTTTGTTGTGTACTGAGTGCATTTTATTTCATTCAGGGTCTTGTAAATATTTTTTTTTATTTAAATTTTCGCGGTTAATGTTGTAGGTGGCGTGGCGGATTATTCTGCCGAATTTTTGGCAACCGCCTCGCAACCAATCTACCATACCGACGCCTGCTGAGTTGCACATCGACCGATCTTCACCTTAATAAATATTCCATTGAATTTCGATATTATATTCATAGCCAGATAGACTTGCTATGCAATATTGATAAACAATAATAAAGATAAATCAAATAACGTTAAAATATATATATTTTTTACACGGAACCCAAAACTGAGTTATTTTAACATGAAATGTGTTCTTGTTATTATAAGACAAACTTTTCATGTAAATAAAAGTACATTTTTTATTTACATTTTTTCACATTTTTTTAAGGTGACTGAAATGTACAGAATTTTAATGTGAAAAAGTACTTAAAATATGTTGTATATCTTGGTAAAAATAAGATATTATAAGTCATATTACTTTACTAAGGCAAACAGGATAGTTTTCCGTGACGATCATGTAAATATCTCTTTCGATGCGTCATGTTAATTTGCGCATGCGCCGCAGAGGTATATTATATAAATACAAACTAATCAAAAAATTTACTTGATGCTCACGGAAAAACTCCGTGATCATCAACTTATATTAACATGGTTATGTTTCAAGTATTTATAAGGTGGCGTTATTGTTACTTTTAGCGTAAATTCATGTTTTAATATGTCAAATGACAAGGTACATTTCGGAACACATGTTCATGAAAAAAAGCAATGTATTTCACATAATTATTAATAAAATATCATATTATATTAGCAAGCCATTGTTTCGTGTTATTTTATCATGTACATCCACCATAAAATAACTCAGTTTTTGTTTCCGTGTACGTACAATATAAATATATTAAACATATATTAGTATATATGTATGAAAAATTCATCTAAATTATCGTGAAAAGTAAAAAGAATCTAAATCTGTCCAAGTTAATTGATATAAAATAAAAAGAAAAAGAATTTAAAACTGACTTATACTTGGACTAAATAATTTTTTTAAACAGTAAAAAGTAACAACGTTTCGGTCGTCCTATTGCGACCCTCTTCAGATTATAAGTTAAATAAACCCATGGTTTAAAAAAATTTTCTTTATATCTCCGAAAGAGATTCGTCTAATTATTTGCTGTTTCTACATGGGTAGTCAGTGAAAGAATAAGCATCAATTCAACTCTGTTCTGAAATATATCGACTACTAATGTAATAGATCCGCAGATCATATTACTGAAAATAATTGGAGAAAAGATGTTTTTATATAGTTTGTTTATATTTCAGTTTATTGACCAAAGGTAAATAAACTTTGTTTAACTTCTCCGTATCGCTTTGCAAATTCAAGGCGTTTTTTTGAAGTTTTTATATGGAGCATTTCCGATATAATACATTTTTTATAATGCTGTTCTACATCCAGAATCTTCACCTTTTTCCAATCAAATTCATGATCGTGGGAAGTTCTATGAACCGAAATGCAGTTATGCTTATCAGGATCATTTTTTATGTTTTTTTGATGTTCGGAAATTCTGGTTTTTAAGTTACGTTTCGTGATGCCAACATATTGGCTAGGACAATTCAGACATTTTATGTTGTAAATGAAAATTTGTCTAGGAATCTCTATCCAACTTGTCTTTGCCTCTATTTATAATAGATGTTAGTTTGTTTTTCGGTTTAAAAATAACACCTATATTGTTTTTCTTACAACATCTTTCAATATTGTTAATAAGAGGTCTTAAATAGGGCAAAACAATTGTTGGTCTATCAAAAACATTGTTCTCGTTTCTAGAAACGGATGAGTGCAAGGTAGAAAGGCGTTTTTTAATATATTTGTTTCTGATGTGTGGAGGATAATCATTCTCAGACAAGATTTGATTAACAATGTTCAAATTGTTACGATGATGTTTTTTAACTGCTAAATTTATGGCTTTATCTACCAAGGAAAAAATCATACTAATCTTTTGGTGTTGTGGGTGTTGTGACTTATAGTTTAGAATACGTCCTGAAAACGTAGTTTTTCTAAACCAATTATAATCAATGGTGTTGTCTTCACCTCGGGTGAATTCACCGAAGATACATAAGCCAAATATTCATTATCGACTTATTGTTTCTTCTGTAGGTTCGGTGACACAAGATGCAAGATACAATGTATCTTGCATCTGTTCTCGAGTGCCCTCTGTGGGTAGGTTGAAGCGGGACAATACCTCCTGCAAGCCTTCGTTTTCAAGGGCGAGGAGGTAGCGCATATAAGATAGATTCCTAACGGCTTTCTGGTCCTAACTATCGGCCATTTTCTTTTTATGAAGAAAAACAAGAAGAAAACAAAGAAGAACGCAAAAATTGACAAAAAGAGTTAAGGGCTGAGGGGTTTAGGACTGCAAAAGATGTCTCAAATCATTTGCAATTGCGATGATTATGGGGAAAATGGTTTAATTTAGGAAAAGGGCTTTAAAGGGCTAAAAAGTGCTAAAAAGGGCTATTGAAACGGGAAAGGGCTTTGTGATTCGCAGCTCCAATGACTTTTATTAGCCGATGGCAATTGAAAAATATTAAAAATTGGCTTAATTTCCCAAAAGTGTGGCGAAAGGGCATTAAGAACTAACAGAGAAACAAAAGGGCTGGCTAATTTAGGGCTAATTGGCTTTACTTTGTTAAATTCTGTAAAAAAATATCGAAATTTAACGTATTTCGACAAAAGGGCTGAAAAAGGGTAAAAAGTGCTAATCAAATGGCCAAAGGGTTGGCTAATTTTAGGTTGAAATGAACTTCTCAGGTTGATTACTATTAACATTTGGGGGAAAAGCAACTTATTTGGTAAAAGGGCACAAAAGGGTTAAAAGGGTTTAACTAAGGGAGTAAGGGTTGACTATTTTAGGGCTGCAATTGACACCTCCATAATGCTGCTAATAAAATTCGGGGAAAAAGCGACTTATTTTGGCAAAAGGGCTGCTGCAAAGCAAGAAGGGCTTGCAAGGGTTGAACAATTTACTAATGTAAGGGGGCTAAACTTTTGTTTGTGGCTGCAAACAAATTTAATGTATTAAATTGCGGCAAAAAAAATTTAATTTTTGGCAAATTTAAAATTTAAAGGGCAAAAACATTAATTTGTGTGTGTGCGCGAATTTTTTTATTATGGCAATGGGCAAAATTTTTGGCAAACAAAAAAAAATTTTATTCGTCACAAAACTTAAATTTTGCAGCACAACAAACAATTTCAAATTTGCAAAATCTAATTGAATTACAATTAAAATTTTGGAAATTTTAATTGCAACACACTGTTTTGCAAACGAGTTGAATTTTCAAAACACTTGTTTCGAAAATTCAAATGCTGTTGTTGCGCATACATTCAACTCTTACAAAGTTTATGATTCCATAGGTATCATTATTTCACAATTGTTAATATTTTTGTTGCTAATTTCACGTTAATTTTGTAAAGTATTGTAAAAATAAGTGCATGTCAGAAAATTGCCAATAAATAATATAACAAAAAAGAATGATATCAAACCAAAAAACAACTTCGTTTTTCAGGAGTTCACAAGAGTTTTCCCCAAAAAAGAAAACTCTCAAAAACAGAAAAATATCCATTTTATTTATCCAAAAATTGGATAAATAAAATTTCACAAAGAAAAAATTCTAAAATATCATTCAGAGGCAAGAAATAAAACAACTTATTCAAAAACAGAAAATAAAATACAAAAAACCAAAAAAGAAAATGAAACTCTTGCTGTTTTGTAAGTTTTTTGCGTTTTGCTAATCTTGCTAGTTTCGTTATACATTCCTAGTTTTATTAGTTCCATAAGTTACGTTAGTTTCAATGAAAAATAAAAAACTAGGCGCGAACTATTTTCATATTAATCCAGTATTAGCTGCTACAATATATATATTTTAACATATAAACGTATATCGTTCGCGCCAAGTTTTTTCATTTTTTTCGAAACTAACGAAACTATCGGAACTAGTGATGTTCGATGTTGAAAAAAAACATCAATGTTAAAATAATCGATGTTTTAAATATCGACATCGGGTAATTGATGTTTTTTAAAAAACAACTAACGAAACTATCGGAACTAGTGATGTTCGATGTTGAAAAAAAACATCAATGTTAAAATAATCGATGTTTTAAACATCGACATCGGGTAATTGATGTTTTTTAAAAAACAACGATTAATCGGATCATCGAAAAACTTCAAAATTTGTTTTCCAATATTTTAATGTATATTTAAATGTTATGTAGAAATACAACACAAGTTAAATTAAGAAAAATAAATATATTTCTTTTTATTTTAATATATTTACAATATATGATTTTAATATAAATATTATATAATTTACAATTATAATGACTGTTAAAATTCTTAATGACTGTTCTTAATGACTGACGTTGCCAAACAATGACATATACAGCCAACATCTAATTGTTAAATGTTCAATTTTTCGTTTTAATTTAAACTCTTTAATCTTAAATCTTTTCAATTCAAAAAATTTTGTTTAAATAAATTGATTGATTTATGCGATACAATCCTCTTTCGGTAAGTCGCTAAGGAAAAGCAACGATCTCTTTTCAATGCAAACGAAAAGAAAGATAGAATTCAGAAATGAAATATTTTAAAATAGTATTTATTAAAAATTATATATTATATATATAAAAAAGAATTTCTCTGAAATTTAAAAATATAAAAATTACATAATAAGAAACTTACTGAACCTATCGACTGTTTAGTCGATGTTTCCGTAAAAATAATCGAACATCGAATCGGAAAAAAAACGTTGGTCAAAAACATCGATTCATCGAGTACAAAACATCGACCCGCCGATTAATCGGCCAGCATCGAACATCACTAATCGAAACTAATGAAACTAGGAATGTATAACGAAACTAGCAAGACTAACAAAACAAACAAATCTATCAATAATGAATTTTTGCATATTGTTTTCTAAGAAATATCTTTTTTTTAATCGAAAAGTTGGAAATGTAAGTAAAATTTGCAAATGTACTTGACCATATTTATTGATATCAGCACCTCATATTGAGAATACTTTTAGTAATATTACTATCTTTTTTATTAATTAAGTCTTAAAGTTTCGGTTTGATTGTACTGAAATAAAATTTGAATAAAGATTAGATTTTACTTTAAATTTATTTTTTACACTATGTAAGTTTAATATGTTTTAACTGTCATTTATACTTTATTTTCAGGCTTTTTTTGTTGCCTTCACTTTTCAGATTATCTGAAATTTTTGTTTTATATCACTTGAACGCATATGAAACAATAACGTTTCATATGCGTTCCGTACACTCACCATATATTATTTATTAGCTTCTCATCAGATTCTATCAGTCGTCCCATTACCTCCCCGTAAGCTTCCCATAAGCATGTCATAGGCAACCCAAAAGCATGCTATAAGATTCCTACACTGACAATCATAGATCTTGAATTTTTACTCTTTTTAATAGCATTCTGAATCCATCGGTAAAAAATCATCAATTTTGCTGTGAAAAACAATAAAAATAAAAGTTATTTTAGTAAATACTTACGTTATTTTCTTCATAAATTATTGTTTTTAACAGTAAAATTTGATGATTTTTTGTCGATGGATTCTGAATGCTATTCAAAACAGTAATAATTCAATTGAAAATTGTACATTTTCAGGTTTTATGATTATCAGCGTATAAGCTTCCCATAAAACTCCTATAAACTTTCCTAAGCTTCCAATAAGCTTCCCATAAGCAGCACATAAGCGTCCCATAAGCATTTCATAAGCTTCCCATAAGCATCCTAAACATTTCTCATAAGCTTCCCATAAGTTTATCATAAGCATCCAATAAGCTTTCCATTAGCATTCCATAGGTATTCCATAAGCATCCCATAAGCTTCTCATAAGCTTCTTATAAGCCTTCTATAAGCTTCCCATTAGCATTCTATAAGCATTCCATGAGCTTTCCATAAGCTTTCCATATATTTCCCATAAGCATGGCATAAGCTTTCCAGATATATCCCATAAGCTCATCATAAGCTTCAATAAGCTTTCCATAAGATTCCGATAAGCATCCCATTAGCATTCCATGAGTATCCCATAAGCATCCCATAAGCATTCCATAAGCTTTCCATATGTTACCCATAAGCTTCCATAAGCTTCTCATACGCTTCCTATAAGCTTGTCATAAGCTTCTCTTAAGCTTCCTATAAACTTCCCATAAGCTTCCCACAAGCATCCCATAAGCTTCACATAAGCCTTTCATAAGCATTACATAAACATTCCAATAGCATTCTATAAGCTTCCCATATGTTTTTCATAATTTTCCCATACACTAAGAAAATAACTTACAATAAATTACTGTTTTAACAGTAACTTAACCACAGAATTCCCATTAACATGAAAGTTGCTGTTAAAAACAGTAAAAATTTTCCTTTCATGCACAAAAATTCTTGAAAAAGTCATTAAAAATTTGTGTTCAGAATGTAAATTTTCCAGTTTTTAGCAGAATTTATTCGGTTAATGAATGGGAATTCTGTGGTCAAGTTACTGTTTAAACAGTAATTTATTGTTAGATTTATTGTTACGTACACTAAGTTATTTTTCTTAGTGTATGTATGTCATAAGCTTTCCATAATCGTCCATAAGGATCCCATAAGCATCCCATCAGCATTCCATTAGCATTCCATAAGCTTCCCATAAGCTTCCCTTAAGCTTCCAATGAGCATTCCTTTAGCATTCCATAAGCTTCCCATATGTTTTTCATAAGCCTCCCATAAGCTTCTATAAGCTTCCCATAAACTTCCAGAAGCTTTCCATCGGCTTCCCATAAGCTTCATATCAGCTTCCCATCAGCTTCCCATAAGCATCCTATAAGCATCGCATAAGCATCCTATAAGCTTCCCATAAGCATCCCATAACAAATACACTCACAAATACACTGTACTATTGTATAATAAAAATATTCGTATAAATAAACTGCAAAATAACTGATAGCTTTATTTGGCCATGTTTTTATCTCCTTAGCTACAACTATTAACTACTTAGCCATAACTATGCTATTAGAAACTCATGGATAAGCTGTTTTCCTATTAAAAACATTATTATTTCACAATTTGTTGAATAAGAATAACTTTTGAAGCAAAAGATTGATCACTTTCAATAACAATTAACGTATTTAAACATTGATTGGAGTTTAGGCTGGAGAAAAATTAGAAAAAGAAGAAGAAGAAGAAGAAACCGACGATTGCCAAATATACGTCGATTTTGAGCCTCCATATCTCAGCGAATAAGGAACCAAAATCAAGAAATTTTTTTTATTCTCATCCACTCGATAAAGGCTAGAATATTCTAGCTTCCATCTATATATGAGCTATATTATAGAGGCCAGAACATCTACCCCACACCTAGAATATTAGATTGAAAACTCCTTCTTTTTTATCTCATTTAACTTCTTTTTAGTAATACTAAAGGTATTCAGGAGAATAATACTCGTCAACACTTTATCATTTATTCTCAAATCTTAACACCGACCTTCTTTTTTCCAAACCGTGCTCGACCACGTGCCGCCAAAAACTGCTTCTCACGCACACACAATGAGAAAACGTAAGCAACAAACTTTTAATTATTTATTATTGTTTTTTAATGTCAAGAACCGGGACTTGTTTGTTTCTGAAAAGAAACACGGTAGTCCTGCCGGCACAAAGTTTTATTTTGTACTTGGCAAGAGACACGATAGTGTCTCTTGACAAGTAAATTTTATTTTGGAACGTAATTTTTATTTTTGAAATCGATAATTGTAAACGAATAACATTGAAATGCTTTTTCATCAAGTGTATTAATAAATGTTTGTGCGCCATCGACTTGAACACATATTTGCGTTTAATTTGATTGTTCACATATAAATCATATGTCAAAATAGTAAAAGAAAATAATGAATAAGAAATAAATAATCAAATAAACAATCAAATTCTAACAGCATAAATATCTTATGTGTGTATTGTTGTAACTACGAACAATGAAAAGACGGTAGTATCTATCAGCATCTGCTTATATCTTTTCAGATAAGAACAAATGCTGATTTTCAATATACAAAAAAGGAGCAATAAGAATAAAATTGCAATTTTTTTTGGCTATAATGTTTTTGCCATCATTAATCAATCTTTCAAATTAGTTAACCGTTCGCGAGATATAAGCATCCAAAAATTGAACAACGGCGTTTTCTTCTTTTTCTGAAGCTGATGGGAAGCTTTTGAGAAGCTTATGGAAAGCTTATGGAAAGCTTATGGGAAGCTTATGGGAAGCTTTTGAGAAGCTTATGGAAAGCTTATGGGAAGCTTATGGGAAGCTTATAGGAAGCTTATGGGAAGCTTATGAGAAGCTTATGGGAAGCTTATGAGAAGCTTATGGGAAGCTTATGGGAAGCTTATGGAAAGCTTATGGAAAGCTTATGGGAAGCTTATGGGAAGCTTATGGGAAGCTTATGAAAAACTTATGGGAAGCTTATGGGAATCTTATGGTGAGCTTATGAGCAGCTAATTAGAAGCTTATGGGAAGCTTATGGAAAGTTTATGGCAAGCTTATGGGAGGCTTACGGGAAGCTTATGGGCAGCTTATGGGAAGTTTATGGGAAGTTTATGGGAATCTTATGAGAAGCTTATGGTAAGCTTATGGGAAGCTTATGGGCAGCTTATGGGAAGTTTATGGGATGCTTATGGGAAGCTTATGAGAAGCTTATTGGAAGCTTATCGGAAGCATATGGGAAGTTTATGGTAAGCATATTAGTAGCTTATGGAAAGTATATGCGAAACTTATGGAAAGTTTATGAGAAGCTTATGGGAAGCTTATGGGCAACTTATGGTAAGCATATGGGCAGCTTATTGAAAGTATATGGAAAGCTTATGGGAAGCTTATGGAAAGCTTATGGGAAGCTTATGGGCAACTTATATGAAGTTTATGAGAAGCTTTTGGAAAGCATATGGAAAGCTTATGGAAGGCTCATGGGAAGCTTATTGGAAGCTTATGAGAACCTTATGGTAAGCTTATATAAAGCGCATGGGAAGCTAATGGGAAGCTCATATGAAGCTTATGGGAAGCTCATGGGAAGCTTATGGGAAGCTCATGGGAAGCATATGGTAAGCATATGGGCAGCTTATGGAAAGTATATAAGAAGCTTATGGCAAGCTTATGGCAAGCTTATGGGAAGCTTATCGGAAGCATATGAGAACCTTATGGTAAGATTATGGAAAGCGCATGGGAAGCTAATGGGAAGCTCATGGGAAGCTTATGGGAAGCTCATGGGAAGCTTATGAGAAGCTTATGGGAAGCTTATGGGAAGCTTATGGGAAGCTTATGGTAAGCTTATGGTAAGCATATGGGAACCTTATATGAAGCTTATGGGAATCTTATGGGAAGCTTATGAGAAGCTTATGGGCAGCTTATGGGAAGTTTATGGGAATCTTATGGGAAGCTTATGGGA
>JABFPJ010005911.1:0-11583 GCA_022817425.1 Gryon sp. ZL-2020
GTATGGAATAGTATAGTACGCAACAAGGGAGATGAGATCGGGAATTCGTTTTCCCGAGCGGAGTTTACAAGCCAAGCCGAAGGCGAGGTTTGTAACCGCGAGGGAAAAAAGCCATTTTCCTAAATCGAAAAAAAGTAACGAAAAAAATTATACCATATCTTCGATTTTCATGTCAGAGAATAAAGAACGATATTTTCATCCCGATAAATGGTTGACTTTTAGACACGAAAAGAGATGCATTTTTGGTAGTCAAAACTTTTGTTCTGTCAATGACACGTCATTTGACAGTAAATTCCTAGTTCCACCCGAGATACCTAAGTGATGAAGCTATGACATAAATTTTGTTTTCTAAACATCAAATGTATATATCGCAAATTTATATAGCCCATGACAATCTACAGTATTAAAACTGTATTCCCTTAAAATTTGAAGTAAATCGGCCCAGTAGAATTTACGTGATGAGGTAACAGACAAGCAGACAGACAAACACACAGAAAAACAGACAAACATAGATTGAAATTTATATATTCGTAGGGTTTTATAAACTTACTGCACATTTGACCAGAGCGAAGCTGGCTGACGGAAAAAGATCTCTTCCCCTTATGACGACCTTCTTCTATGACGACCTCTGCCTATGACGAACGCCCATATGAAAAGTCCCTTTATAAAAATGTTTGTAAAAATTTTTTTAATGCAAATTCAATTTTATATAGCCTACGGCACTCAGCAACTATTGAATAATATGCCCTCAAAATTTTTTTCATGACATGTTAACAGCTTTGTCAGTGAATGTCATGGCGATCATTGACTATCATCATGACTTGTCACGTGACCGTCGTGCATCTCTGTACACGATGTACTATTGATCCGTAATATACTAACTACCAACCTAACTTCATATGTACTCGTATGATGTTAGACACTTGTACTAAAAAGTGTCCCCCACACGTGGGCTAACGGCCAATAGTAGTAAAATATATACTATTCTCCCCGCAGGAGCGTTTAGTTCTCCAGCACTCATATGCGAGGGAGGAAAAACGCTTGTACAGAACAAAGAATTGTGTACTAAATGAGCTTAATTGACATTTCAATTTTTCAAAATTTTACATTAGACTCAAAGTCATATGATATGAATTTTTAATATATTTAACATAATTTGTTACTTTGTGTCATGCCATTCTTGAGACATCACGGGAAAAAACAAATTGTACTATAAAACATAGTAAAATTATATATAAATGTAGCAATATTTACTGTAAACACTCTTGAAAAACGCGATTTCCATATCTAATTTTACTATGTTTCACTTTAAAATTTGTTCTTTTGTGTAACGCTCCAAGATTGGTATTAGTTGTAGGAAAAAATTCACATTAAATGACTCTTAGTGTAGTGATTTCGACAAGTAGTATAACGATATAATATTATATTACTAAACAAATATATATTGAGGTACATCTTTACAAATAGCAAAGTACTTCAAGATAAAGATCCGCGTTCATTACTGCATATAGTCCTTGTGTATACTATCCACTTGCGCTTATGCTGCAATCTTCAATTTTCCGTACTCGTTATGTAATTAATAAATACTATCGTTTTATCTCCGCAGAATAAGCATTCTGACATGATATTAATTAAGACAGTTATATTTTCGAAGTTATGTTCACAAATATTGTATTGATAGTTCAAATTCGATATACTTCTTTACATTGACAAATAAATTTTAAAAAATCATTGCAACATAATTGATGATTTGACTGAAGGTATACTTTTTATATTTTCTGTGTAATCAAAGAAGAATAAGTACAAGAAAATCGTAGGCGAATTGAAAGTATAACAATCGATACACTGAAAAGAAACAGAATCGTTCATTTAAGCGAGTTTCTTTGTAACGCCAGTTGAAGTGTAAAAGCAAATTGAAACAAAAAGAATTATGTTTGTGTATTTTGCAGGATGCTTTTTGTTGTTGCATTTTCTTTCTTCTTTGCTTTTATTTTTACTTATTTTCATTTTACATATATTTCTAATTTCCACGTTCATTTCGATTAACGTTGGTTTCGCATCATTCATGCGTTTTCAATAATGAAAAAAGAAGAAATTCAAAATAATATGGCAATCATGGAAAGATATTCAATCGTGAGCGTGACTCTTGAAAAAAAGGAAACTTAATGAAAAAGCACAATGTCTCTTTCAATTCTTTTTTTCTTACCGGAAATATGATTGGTTAAAATCGATTTGTGGAATGAAAAATTTGTGTATTTTATAGGAAAATCATTTGAACTCTGGTAAAACTAAGTAATTTCTCGTACAGTTCTGTCATGTTGCACGATTTGCCTGAATGAATTTCCGACCTCACTTTGTTTTATTACGGTTATATAATAGATAAAGAAGCTTAAAGTAAAAATATTGATAGTATAAAGTCAAATATTCTAATGTAAATTGAATTCATTGATAATACTTACTGGTTAATCAATTAATACTTGATATTATTTATGTCAATAAACATTGAAAAAAAATCATAAATAAAAGATTCTCATTAACAAAGAAATGTAATTGAATTTTCGGATATAATGGTATGTTAAACGATGATAAACAACATAAATAAATTTTTACATACGCGTGTGATGATTAATATAAATCTGAAAAATGAGCATATCATTCCACGAGAATTTCGACATTCACAATATAGTTTAAATACTGTTATATGTAAATTGTTTTAATCAAACTGCATATCAACAAGTACAAAATATACTTGTCAAAGTTGCGCATGAATATATGATTCAAATATACATAATTAGCTAGTTTAAAAACACACTTGCTTAACACGTAATAAACAAATAATCTATAAATTTAAGACATGAGAATATTCATTATTTACCAACGAACTTATATTTACCTTGTATAATACTCATGTGATATAGCAATTATACATTGCACTGACATTAAAACTTTTACTCATTTTGCGAAAATCCTGCATTTGTTATTTCAAATTTTTAATTTTAAATTACAATTGTTAATGTATTAACAATGAATGTATTTTTTAAATATTGAACAACTAAAAAAGTAACTAGATTAAAACAATCACTTATGATTGCATTAAGATTATTATTGCTACTAACAATTTAGAAGCAACAGTTACTGAAAAGCGTAAAAGATACATAGCCAAATATCATAATTTCGGTAGTCCAATGAAACTAGAATTTATGGATTCACATTCTAATAAATCGAGCAATGCGATTCGATCAAACGACTGTTCTTTTGTCTTGGTAAAACTTTTGCGACATTTCAGAAGATCTTCGAAGTATCCGCTACGAATACTTATATTAGCAAGTTACAGTCAGAAGCTCAGTCCGATAAAGATTTTCGGTCTTTTCGACTGGAGCGTTAACTTCTTTTGCGTCGCCGGCAAAGACGACTTCCGGAAATAAAAGAAGATATCGAGGTCGCTGCAATTATCATTAGTCGCGTACTTTCAGCCGCGAAATTTTGAACGGAATGTCGCGTTCGTTTCTACAAACGAAATTTACTATCAGAAATGTGCTCTGACAAAAAGCAATATTTATTGCATGAGATTATGTGTCATTTTTGCGGACAAAAATCATGACTAAAATGACGTAGCTAGTATGCTGAGTAAATTTAATTGACTGCTGTTAATAAACCTGTATTTTTCGTATTAATTCAGTTGCAGCAGTTTTCATTTCGATGCAAGCTCAATTTAATGAAATGGTTTTCCGATATCAGTTGTATTATTTCGAAAACTATGAATAGACTCCAATATCTTCATTGTGATAATTAATTTATTACTTTAATTTCATTTTGTTTCCGAAGCAGATACAATGAAAATCTGAAATTGTATAAAAAATCTGCTTCAATATATAATTATATTCAATTTATATACCGAGACTCCTGCTTTAATCATAAGAAAACGAATATTATGAAAAATACTTTTTATGTGGGAAGAACACTGTAATGAAATGTTCATTAATTCGGAAGAAAGTAGTAAAACCGTATTAAAATTAGCTGTTGTAAAGTTGATTAAATATAATTAAGTTTAATTGAAATTAACATACAATCCTTGAATATGCTTCAAGAAAAGGTTTAAGATAAATTAAAATGTTTATTTTGCGAGGTTTATTTTTATCTTAATTTCTGATATCACTTCTAATTTTGCTAAATTTATAACAAAATTAGAAGGTAGTAGTTATTAGTTTAATTTGATTTCAATTAATTGATTTTATTCATTATTATGCAAAGATTACTTTGAAGACTAAAATCAAATATGAAACATAATATTCTGAAATGATAAATTAATATAGTTTATTATGGTTAGTCGCAGGAAAATTATTTTATTTTCAAAATACATTTGGAATATATTCTCTTCACATAAATTGCAGTAAAGGTCACGTACCAAAAAAAATCATTGAAAAACAAAAACGTTTAAAAAATAAATAATATCTAGTTTAATGGATATACATTTACTAAGAAAAGAAAAATCAATGTAATTACAAAAACGAACTGAAAACATATAATAAACTGAACAGTGCGAAACATGATTCCCAAACAGTTTTTAATATATGATATTGATATCACTCACCGCGGTCAAGTACATTGGTTACTCTACTTTAACTTTAATGTTTTCTGCAAAAATCACCAAAATTTTGACTCATAATTCAGCTACTTGGCGCTCTGTCAATACAAATTCAAATCTGTTACAACTAATCGAATCAATGATGATTATTTTATATACTTTACTGATGCTAATCTCACAAACGAAAACATAAAATATAATTTCATATTCTAAGTATATACCATATTTCCGCAATTAATATTTAAATTATATATATATTTTATGTTTTATATATAATTTATATATTGTTATGTATAATGTTTTATAAAAAATTTAAAATATACAGGATGATTCGCGAAAAGTGTAACAAGTGCATATTTCAAAAAATATAGTTAATAATTATTAACTATAATTATATTTGTGAATTAATGTGCGTTTTTAAGAAACTTATTTTATTCATAAATAAAATTAGGCCTGTCAATTGAACATTTACTCATTTACGTTATTATAAATTGTTTTCCAATATCTTTTATGTAAAAGTGCAAGAAATATTTGATTAATACAATTTGATTAAAAAATTATATAATTAAAATTAATTATAATATAAAATATATAAACAATTGTGAGAAAATGATAATTGTACTATTTGAACTTTGAACTGAACTATCTCGAACACTTGAAACTATGTTCATAATTAATAACAACATCTATAAACAATCTAATCTATAAACATTATTTTTTAATTATCATTAACAGCTTTTGCCTAATTTAGATATCGATCAAGAAATTATTGGAGTGAATTTTATGTTCTATACTAGAAAGTTGTAGAAAATATAACGTGTTCTGTTTGGAAATTACAAATGTTCAAAAAGTTCAATTGACAAGCTTAATGAAAATCAATAGAAAGAAATGTTATAATGGCCCAAAAATCTGAGACATTACTGCAAATGATGTAATTAAACAATCTAATTCAATTAAATTATAAGAGAACGATATAATTAAAAATCGATTCGACCATTTCACGGAATAACGTCGCGCTGATAATGCTTCGACAACAGATTAGTCAGTGAAATCACTCGTTCTCACGGTGCAATCTTAAACGTATTTGCTATTGCTTGAAAGAGAACATCTTTGGGCGGTAGGACAAACGTCACAGAATCAATTAGCCCGAGTCCAAATTTTCAAACTCTTCATCCTCTTTTCTCCTTTGATACCCTTCAGGTTCTTTTCAGCCTCTTCATCCTGTTTTCGGCCTCCTTTTATCTTCTTCAGCCTCTTATTTTTTTAGCCTTTTTCCAACCTCTTGCAATGTCTACAAAAAATGTCCAATTTAAATCTACTTTCAACTTCGTAGTTCTCCTTTTAACCTCTCGAGACTCGATTTAAATTTTGTTCTTCTTTTCACTCTCTTAAACCTCTCTTTAACAAACTGAGTTTCAACCTTCTTTTGTCTTCTTCAGCCTTTGTTTGGCTTCTTTTCAACTTCTTCAAACTCATTTACTTTTCACCCTCATTACAACCTCCTCGCTCTCCTTTCGCCCTCTGCAACCTCTCTTTAACAAACTGAGTTTCATCCTCTTTACAGTCTTCTTTCAGCCTCTTCGAAATCTGTTATTATTACAGCCCCTTTTTATTCTCTTTACATTTTATTTAGATATCAACATTTTATCCTTTTTTCTGCCTTCTTTCAACCTCTTTAGACTTAAAGTTCTTATAATAAATTTACACAAGAAGTTTTATATGTAGGAATAGGTTAGGGTTAACGTTGCGGATTTGTACTTGCGAAACATGCGTTCAAATCTCCGTCATGTGTATGAAATTGTATGAAGCGTTTTTTTCGGGAAAAAACTTTGCTTTGGAATGTATGAATGTATGAAATAAGTATGTAATATATAGAATATCCTATCCTATCCTACAAATCCTACTAATATATAAATATGAATGTATGGATGTTTGTTTGTTTGTTTGTTCGAGCATCACGCAAAATCTACCGACCCGATTTTGCTCAAATTTTGACAGGAACTAGCTGAAATCCTCCAAAGTGTCGTAGGCTATATAAAATTGCGATATATAAAGTAGTTTTTGAAAAATTTTTTTCCGATTTTGGAAAAAAAGGTGGATCAAAAGAGTAGGCTTAAAATTTCGAGCGTTATTATTTTAGCCCCTAACCTATATTTACGGAATTATCCGTACTTTTGTGGCTGAGGTTGAATTTTTAATGCTTTACCGATAATGTCACCCTCTTTAGTCTTGTTTCACCCTCCTTTCGTTCTCCATTCGTTCTCCTTTCATTATCTGCTCATCCTCCTAAAAATGTGGACTCTGATGCGTCCAATAAAGAATTTTAGTGAAAGAATTATAATTGTGAGTAAATTTTTTACAAGAATCACGATAAGCTATGAACATTACAGCTAATAAAACTGGTGCCGCGACGAGGATTTTCGAAATTTGCCTTCAAATGTTTGTGCCGGGAAAAGGACACAACAGACGGAGTCTACCTAGGGTAGTTATAAGGCCAGAAGTGGGACATTTTTTTGAAACATTGCAATATCTTTACAATTATATAATGCAAATCTTATTATATCTTATTCATCTATATTTTTCTAGCGTCGTTAATATTTAACGACAAAGCGCGCGAGAGATTATTATCGTTATAATTAGGGGTAGTTGGTGTCGTCATAGGTGGCTGGTATATTGCGCTTCGAGCATTTGGGCAAGTCAATTACGTTCGTATCCAAGCAGATAGCGGTCTCCAGGGACGTACATTCACAAACTACTCCTAACCGGTCTACACGAGGATGCATAGTTCGGGCATTACATATCATCGTATGTCTGTCCTCCGTTTTCCGCAGAAGGTTACGTGGTATCTTAAATTTGTCAACTAGCAAACACGTTTTCTAATTATGTTTTACAAGTTATAATAACTGTAAAATTTATTTTCCAATCAATATAAGTTTTCGTTTGACGTATATCATTAATGAACGCTCAAAGCAGTCCTTTTCCATACTTTCTACAAATAATCTAGTTAGAGTTTTTTTTTATTATTAAAACAAATTAGTATAAAATTATACAAAACATTATTTACTTGACGAAAGTTTATAAAGTAACATACGTTTTGGCAGTATATCATTTTATAAACATACTGTATTATTTAATAAACATACTATATGTATTATTATATTATATTTTATTGCATTATGTCTGAATATATTTTTTCATAATAATAAGAATAATTTCTGCTGTTGTATTTGGATAGATTAATAAATGGCGTATTATGTCAATGATTAGCAGAATTTAAAATAGTTAAAACGTCTTCACAAGAAAGTTAAATGTATTATTTGGTGTCAAGCAACTATAAAGACTTGTGACAAGGTCTTATTTACTCGAATCGTTGCAGTCCCGTACTCCTGCATCATTTTCATTGAAGTTAAGTGAGAATCGCTGAGTGCTCCGAATTGTCATTATGCTTTCACGAGGTCGACTACGTTGGGATTTCGAAACGAAAAGCGGTTGCAAAACTAAACTTGCCGCGAACCCTCACCTTTTGACCCGCAAGCACTACATTTACGAGAAAGCATAAGTATTATGCAAAGGGGAAGGGAATTGTGCCAGTTAAAGCGCCAGGACACAGAAACGGCAAGAACAGAAAGTCGACTGACGCATTTACGTACACTCAAAATGGATACGATGCTCCGTAGTTTACTTGAAATTTTATCAACGTTGAGCAAAATATAGCCAGTGAAGATTTTACATTACACCATAACTAGATGCGTAATATTATCCGTCACAGTTGTTATATTTTATTATTATCATATTGTATATCGAATTTTATACGTTTACGGAGCGTAAAATAAGCTGGACCTGAACCTTGATTGTATTTCTCCTCCATGAATAGTAAGGTTGTGTAAATTTAGTGGATGTAAAATTTGCGTAAAACTTTTTTTAAGGGGACTAAAAAAAGTAAACTGCCCTTTCCTTTACAAGCCCTTTCCCGGGCTTGTAAACTCCGCTCGGGAAAACGAATTCGCGATCTCATCTTGTTGCGTAATATACTATTAATTACATATATGAAGAACAATATGCAGGATATATAATTAAGGGGACTCTCCACGCAAAAATGACGAAATTTCGAAAAAAAACCAAAAAACTTTTTTTTGAGGTTTCGGATACTTTAAGGCGTCTTCTTTCATGTGACGCTTTTATTTTTTTGAAACACTCTTTAAAAATGCATGAAATTAATAATTATGCACATCGATGCAAAGGCGGATGAAATGCTTTTACGGCGGTTTTTTTGCTGTCTTGTGACAAATAAACCCAAAAACATTAGATTTTATGATATTTTTGACAAACATTATCTGTGTTTATTATCATCATAATAATAAAATTATTATGTATTTTTAAATTAATTAAGAATGTAAGCCGCAGAAAATGAAAATGAAACTTTAAAATGCCTTTTTCTCGTAAACTTATTTTTATCGATTTTCCAAATTTGAAATGTTGGTGGGAGCTCAATTTTCATCCGATTGGATTCTTTTATTTTTTAAACTGTTCAGAATTCAATACTCTAGGACAAATACGGACATATTTTGAATAACTATTAATAAAAAAAAATTATAAACAATAAAGTAAAAGAAACCACGTTTTTGCCGTTTTTTAGCGTTTTTTTGGCACGATTTCACATTATTGTCCAGAATTTTTGTTTGTTAATAGTTATTAAAAATCTGTCCGTAATTACCTAGACCTTAAAATAAGGAACAAAATGGCGCCAATAAAAATAAAATTACTTGTAATTGAAGGTCCCAGTACGTAACTGGGACCATTTACTCATAATAACTCATAAATAAATGATTTTTTTTCGGTTTTTAATACAGAATATTAATTAGGGACCTGAACTCTTTTCTTTTGGGAATAATCACCAAAAAATCAAGGCGATTGCACTGAAATTGACGAAAATAGCCATTTTCGTGGAGAGTCCCCTTATAACTTTTTGACCTGTTTTTTAGCACAAAAATTGTAAATTCTAATACTGGAAGTAGTATGATACAATTATCCGAACAGAATAGTAACTTTGCAAAACATCAAATAAACAAATAATGGAGTCTCGAATGTTCATTAAACATCAGACCGGCATTCAAGTAGTTAGTTTAGTAATTTTTTAGATATTAGATTTATCAGTTATTTCAATTAGGTACTGTGAAAATGCAGAAATCAAAATCTGTTTAAAAAATTGTATGATTTTCGGTTTATAGTCCCCTCGCGATGGAAACTATATTTTCAAAATATATGCTAAAATATATTTTGAATATTTTTGTGTAAGTTCCAATATATTTTCGCATACATTTTCGCTGTTTTTAAAACTGTTTAAAAAAATTTCACTTTCTTAACATTATAATAAAATTTAACGTTTACTAAATGCCTTTTTGTTCTGACATCTACATCAAGTTAGATATCTGACATTTTTGTTTCTATATGTTTGAAACCGACAATACAAACTTGGACGATTGCTGTCCAACGTAAGCAGAGTAAACAATTCTGCGTTGCTGTATGCGGGCTCAAGTTTTCCATAGCAAAGCGATGAAAAGCATGTAATACTTCTTTTTTGTGTCACAGTGCAATTCGTTTAGTTTTGGGACGACCATTTAGTGTGAATAAGACTAGCGACAAACTGCTTCTAATGCGTTCAACGATGCACGGCCAATAAAACTAAGGATAGGAAAACTTTGTCGCGTAGTAAAAGTGAGCGGCGCGAAGCCAAAAAAGATGAGCTGCGAGAGAAAACGACGTAAAGTGGGCAATTATTTCTCAGGATAACTTCTTGACAGTCGCTAAAGCACATCTTTATCTTTTTAAACACAACCTATAGTTGTTACTACGTTTTCTTATCAAATAATTCATATCGCTTTTTATCGCCGCTGTGTGTGTTTATATTGAAATTATTTTATTGTGAAAATTGCTACTTCTAATAGGTTTTCGAAAGTGCACATCACTTTAAATGTACACTTTCATTATTTTGTTCAGTTTTGCAAATTCTTGATTACGAGATAATATATTCAATGAAATTAATTTTTCGATACTCGGGGAGGGAAATGCCATTTTCCTCTCTAGGGAGATTTACGAAAATTGTTTTCCTAATCTCTTTTTTCCTCGCTTTTTTCCCTCCCTCGTAACGAAAAATATAATACGTAACATGGGAGATGATCGGAAATTCGTTTCCCTCGCGGTTATAAACCTCGCCTTCGACTCGGCTTGTAAACTCCGCTCGGGAAAACGAATTCGCGATCTCATCTTGTTGCGTAATATACTATTAATTATATATATGAAGAACAATATGCAGGATATATAATTAAGGGGACTCTCCACGCAAAAATGACGAAATTTCGAAAAAAAAAACCGAAAAACTTTTTTTTGAGGTTTCGGATACTTTAAGGCGTCTTCTTTCATGTGATGCTTTTATTTTTTTGAAACACTCTTTAAAAATGCATGAAATTAATAATTATGCACATCGATGCAAAGGCGAATGAAATGCTTTTACGGCGGTTTTTTTGCTGTCTTGTGACAAATAAACCTAAAAACATTAGATTTTATGATATTTTTTGACAATCATCATCTGTGTTTATTATCATCATAATAATAAAATTATTATGTATTTTTAAATCAATTAAGAATGTAAACCGCAGAAAATAAAAGTGAACGCTAGTAGAATTTTGAACTTGGCTAAACCTGGGGCATCTTGGGCAAACCCTGTTCCAAGATTGGACCAACATTGGCCCTATGTGGGATTTCTTAGGGACCCACATTGGTTTGAAACGCTAACCTATAAATTACCTATAGTTAAATATTCCTAATATGGGCCTAACGAGGCTTCCCTGGTATGGGATATTTGATGAAATCAAATGTTGGCCTAATTAAGCCGCAGTAGGCACACCTACATTTAGTCAACATTTATGTAAAATATTTGTTCAAAAATGCATCATGGAGAATCGAACCCAAGACCTGAACGTTAAAGTTAAACATCTTAC
>JABFPJ010005912.1:0-11583 GCA_022817425.1 Gryon sp. ZL-2020
ATTGGGGGGTTATCGAGGGGTTATCGGGGGTTGTCAGGGGGTTGTGAGGAAGTGGTTTGAAGTTTATTTTCGAGATTGTGCGTAGGTTCTCAAGAGCTTCGCAGACAATGTTTTAAATAAGGTCAAATATGGTCCAATTAAAGACAAATATGGTCCCAATAAGGACCATATTTGTCAAGCTTTTTCTATTTCAGGTGGCCTTATTAAAACCCAAATATGGTCATTAGAAGGTCAAATATAGCTCCAATAAGGCCGGAAATAGTTCCAACAAGGCATCCTGATTATCGAATCCGCCTATTACACTTATGTCACGCCAGGCATTGATATGGCCTGACCGAAATTTCGTATAATGCCGTAGCCATACCTTGATTCTTGATAGTCGTTATACACGTGTTTTGTCCAAATTTGAAAATTTGGATGTCCTATTAGGGCCATTTTTGGCCCTTATAAGGACATCCATTTATCGAAACAAGAGTGAAAAATTCTAGAAAATATAGCCCTACGCCACAAAATTGTCGTCAGCTTTATATTTTTACGATGTATATATTTGATGTTGAGAAAACAAAATTTCTCAAAAGTCATAACTTCATCACTTCGAGGGAGAGGGGGGGTGTTATAGGGATGCCATAAGGAATTCATTCGTAGATCATAGGGGTTATAGGAGATTCATAGGGCGGTCATAGGGAGCCCTTAGAGGATCCCTAGAAGCATCTCGGGTGGAACGAGGGATTTAATCAGGACTCATATACGGTCATAAGGAGGGGGTCACAGGGTTTTGCCCGGGCAAAGCCGGGGCTTCAGCTAGTATTATATAAAATCGTATGTACATATATTTATAAATTGTAAATATTATAAATAATACAAATGTGTCCAATAGTTCAACTACAATTTTTTTAAATAAAATAATAATACATTTTGTCAGTGTAATTTTAAAGTAACTGCAAAGTCATCAATTATTAACTCTTTTGAAAATTGTTATTATTAATTATGTCTTGGTGCTCAATTTATGTTGCATCGCCAAAGAGCAGTGTCGCAAAATGAATCGCCCATCTGAATCACATTTTGCATGTATATGTGGAGTAAATATTCAACATCTCTTCAAAACGATCTCTGAATGCCAAAATTATGGCAAGAGAAAGATTCGAATTTTGATTCAATGATAGATGATTGCATGGTCTTAACATTTGTGTAATCTATTTTCGCCAATGCATTTTCACAATCACATTCTTCTATAAAGACAAAACCTATTTTTTAATAAAGAATGAAATTAAATATCATACTTACGGACGTCCATTGAAATAATATTATTAATCAAAGAAAAAAAAAGAAATGTTTAAAAAAATACATATTAAAATGTACTTGAAATATATGCTTCGTATTGTGTAATCTTATTCTTATACTCTCATCGTCTTTTGAATTCTGTTACAGAGCTTTCCAGTCTTTATACATTATATGTATAATTATATTTAACTGAATATTTTGTAGTTTTTTTTTAAATGACATAATTGCAGTTTGATTATAATAATTTCATTCGTGAAACTTCCTCGTTAAAAATTTGTTTTTCTTCAATAACTATTTTCAGTCAAATCTCAAATGTTTATATGTATTATATTACAATCTAAAGATGGCATTATTTTCTCAACATTTTATTTTGAATTGGTTTGAATACATATATATACCCCATAATTGGTACAATCGTTTTTCTTATTGTTGATTTTAATCGATGCAGATATCGTTAGTAATGTGACAATAAGTAATTGTTATTGTTGTATTAAATTATTCAAACTTTCTTTTTATTCTTTTCAATTGATTGGTTAATTCATTGATCTTTCAATCAAATTGATAACTCGTTCACTTTTCTCTTCGTCATTAAATTTTGACATTATAGAAAAGTATTTCCATTTTGGGAAATTACTAGTCCTTTCTGCCGTGGACAACTCAAGATTATATCTTGTTTTCAATTTTTCCCATAAATCATTAAGCTGTTTGGCTGTAAAAGAATTTATTATGCTAATTATATTTTCAATACATATAATTAAAACATTAATTGTTCATTCATTTTCGATTTTATAAAATATAAACTATTAACTAAATAATAATAACTATTTACTTTAACAGTAATATAAAGTAATTAAGTATTTACATCTATTTAATTAAAATCTTAAACTATCTAATAATTTCTATTCCTAATTTTTATAATATAAAATTGTTAAAAAGAAATTGAAATGGTTTTGAAATGTAGAAAAATATACATATTATTTTTGTAATTCAACGTATTCACAATTAATATCTTTGTAACCTGTATTGCACATAGTTTTTGATATTTTTTCAAAACTTTTCATTATCTAGCTATCTTGAAGATAGCCAAATTGCTGGTTCATCGAAGATCAATTCTAAAAATCTTTCAATTTTAGACGTCATTACGCAAAAGAAAATATAACGTCAATATTAAAAATGTGCCGATAATTTTTTATAATTTCATCTATATAAATAATATAAGAGAACCTAATAAAGTAATAGTATATTACTGCTGAGGGCGCCACTGCGCCCGACGCTGGTACGCTATTTTATGGACCGAGGGGGCGGGCGGTAAAGTGGAACTTACCGCCCGAGGGCGGTAAAAATGCTCTCGGGCTACGCCCTCGAGGATTTTACCGCCGTGGGCGTGGTTAGTTCCACTTTTGTCCGCTCCCAAGGTGCATAAAATTCATTTGTTTTATAGATTTGAAATTTGTGACAACATTAATAATCTTTATTAATTATCATTTCAAATACATATTTTAATTTCTATTTTAAATATTTAAACATTAAAAAATATCTATTAAATAATATTTATTTTTGCAATTTAATGTTTTTATTAAATAATACTTACAATTCACGTACTTTTTGTTTCATACTTTTTTCATCAGATAAAATTATAATCCTTTTTGTAGAATAAGAAATTTTTATTTCATAAAATAACATAATCACATCTTGAAAATTGATTTAGAGTTCTTAAAACAGTAATAATTATATTATGTATGTAAAGAAACAATCAATGTTGCCTTGTTGTATTACTAAACTTATTTAGCAAGTTTTAATTGTTTCATATATCAAATTCATTAATACTTATTATTATAATTAATGAATTAATTATAATCCATAAATAATAATTATAATTCACCGTTATTATAATAAAAATATTTAATATTTATTTACAACTATATACAGTTTATAACTAAACAGCATCTGTATAGTAAAATATAGTTTTATCATTTCATTATTATTTCTTTATATTTAATTCCAAGTGTTAATGTCAAGTTATTACCTTGCCGGTAAATAAGAATAGATTGCGAGTCTATTGACAATTAATCTATTTATCAATATATCAATTTATCAATTTTATCATTCATAAAAGACACGACCACATAACTTTCTTTCAGTCTTTCCAATAATAAGGAAACAAATTACGCACAGTCGTGATGTTCGCCAGGTTTGAACTTAAGTTTTTCACAGAAGAATCGGAAAGATACCGGATCGTATGGTCTTGTGCTTTTCAATTTAAGTGCTGCAAAAGTGTCTCGCACAGTTTCATGTAAAATTGACCAATGAGAATTTTACCTTTGAAAACAATTAAGCAAATTTGGGTATGCTTAATAAAACCTGCATTGCACTTATGGCATAGCAGGTACTATTTATGTTGACCATTCCTCGAAGTTGTGATTCCGTGTTAGTTGATGGGACCTCTTGTTCTATAGGTTCTGAATCAATAGTCGTTGTCATAATCGAGTCAACTTTTGCGTCAAAATCGGCATTAAATTTTTGTGATTTTCTTTGTATTTGTGTTGTTGCAGATTTTTGTTGAGAATAATTAATACTTCCAATCGACATACTTGAACTACTTGACTGTACGTCACTATCCATCTAAACATTTACAATCAGAAATAATAATATTAAAAACGAAAAACATGAAAAATATAATGAATATTTTAAGGACTTAATAATAATAGTAATATATTCTTTAGTTTAATTTTTTAAATTGACTTGATTTTTGATTAGTTAAACTTTAAAGAGATTAGAAAATCCATCCAAAGGTGCGAAAATAGGTCGCAAAAGTTTCGAGAAAATTGGCAACAGATCTTCGAAGAGTTCGGCGATTGGCGCAACGGCGGATTTCGGCGAACGAATTTCACTGTCTGCACAACACAGTGCTAATCATCAGTTGCAAAATGATGGTGGCTTCAATCGACGAATTTTGTCCACGTGCATTTTATGATACTCACTGACTGCTAAAGTAATGAAAATCAAGAATAAAAGATATTAAACATAATCCAAATAATAAATAATGTCTATTTCCTTTTGTCAGCGGATATAACGATAAATCTACGAAAGAAGCGGAAAAGTACTAGGACAAAGCAAAGGAAAAGAAGTTTCTGGATTCGCAGCAGGAAGACACTTACTTCGACAACATGGAGGAGCAAGATCTTGATTCATATCCAGTGTGGACGCCGGCGGTGAAGTCAACTGGCAACGAAAATGATAAAAAGTTGGAATTGGAGATTGGAAAACGGCGATTATTCTGGCGCAGATGTGCAGAAGAAAGCTAGCGTAAGATACTCAGCTGGAGAAAATACGAGAGAAAATGATAATTTTTACCGGAATAGCGGTCGCGTCTTTTAATTTTTTCTTTCTTAAATTCTTGCTGTTTTACTTTCCTCAAATTTGATTTATTTTAGATTTGCTCAATGTTTGGGATGTCGTTGCCGTGTTACTTTTAGAGTTCTAAGCTTTAAAAGTTGTGCATTAAGTGTAAATAAATTTGTCAACAAGTGCTACAGAATATGCATGTAAAAGCATGTCTGCGTGATTATAACATTCTTGGCATGTGGTATCTACATTTTTCAAAACGTGATCAAGTAGATCGTTTCTTAATGATATCTTTTTGAATTCGTATTTCATTTTTTCAGATAACTCTTCTCCCATTAGCGACGTTACTTCATTGAATTTCGATTTGTTCATATCTGTCCAACATTGTAGGTAATTTCTCAGAGTTTCATTTCTTTTAATTATTTTGGATGTAATAGCCGATGCTGAAAATCGCGATGCCATATTTATTTGCTGTATGAAGCAGACTTCATCTTCAGTTGCATTTTGTTCTGATTCGATGACTTCATTTGACTTCTCAAAGTCATTTTGTAAAAAGTTCTCAATACTTAAAAATGACTTTGATTTTGTGTCCGTTTCGCAATTAGCATACGTAATTTGTGACTCAACGTGATTCATAATAAGAGTTCGAAAGACTCCTTGAAATTGAAAACACGTTTGTGTAGGGTTACCATATATACAAAGACAAATGGCAGGACGCTCATTAAAATTATACATAACGTCCCGATTTTTGTCCTTTACTATGGTAACCCTACGTTGGTGCCGTGTTATTTGCGCCTGTAGATATATTACAAAATTATACAACAATTAATATTGGAACCGATTACATTGGTTTTTTTTATTACCTGCACTTCGAATTTGGCCGAAGAAATTTTCTATGCAATCTAGGTTCAAATATTTGCCAGAAACTTCTCTAATATCTAACTCGCTCAAATAATTGCAAATTGCTTCAAAGCTTGAGATTGTAGTGCAGATGTTTCTCGGAGTTGGTGTACTAACGCTTTTCACATTTGATGAAGTTAAGTTTTTAGGCTCAACATCAGATGACACGACTTCCTTGGTAACAGTCAAATTGCGGAATGTTTCCTTCACTTCACTCCATAAATTCGTATACTGGTTTTCTTCTTGTGATGTTTTAATAACTGCGTTCATGGAATCGAACCAGTTGTTCATTAGTTTGAAAAACCATGCTGCATTTGTCAATTCTTCAGCAGTAACGTAAAATTTCGCGTCATACTTTTCTTGCAATTCTTTAAAATAGTTAACTGAATCTTTACTAAAATATTATTATTTTTAACATTATTCTAATAAGGTGATTTCTCAGCCAAATTTGTTACTTATCGCTCTCAGTAACTAATTGCCTATTAGCTCTATCATTTTTGCTTTCGTACGACTGAAAAATCATTTTAAATCACAACATAAAAAATAAATACATTTATTTATCACTAGCTGAAGCCCCGGCTTCGCCTGGGCAAAACCCTGTAATCCCTTCCCTATGACCGTGTAATGAGTCCTGACTAAATCCCTAGGTCCTAAATACTTCTTTGGACCTTCTATAGGCTCCCTATGAACGCCCAATGGACACCCCCTATTACCTTTACACTAAAAGAAGAAGATAGCACTGAACACTGACTGGCTCAGTTACTATCGCTATGCTACGCGTTTTTACCTATAATGCAAGAGACAGTGCTAAGTAGCTGAGCAGTCAGAGCTACGCGGTATGATTGTGTGTTATGCCAAGAGAGCACTGTCTGTTGCATTACAAGTAAAATCGCGTAGCATAGCGATAGTAACTGAGCTAGTTAGTGTTCAGTGCTATCTTTTTCTTTTAGTGTATGATCTGCCTATGTTTTGTTACTGAACACTTGCGCAGAATGCTTAACACGCATTTTAGGGCACTTCGATTTATAGACGTGTTTGTCTGTCAGTTGACTCATAGGCGAGAAAATGCCGGTCTTTTTCTTCTCATTCTCGTATACTTTTATCAAGGTTTTCCAAGATATGATCTTGTTGCCCGTTGCACTGGTTATTAAAAAATCGTGGTCCATCAGCGTTGCGGATACATTTAAGTAAATGACAATAGTCATAAAAATATTGACCGTTATCAACAAATACGCCTAAAGGGATAAAATGTAATAAAAATCTGTAATAGTAGATATTTTTATAATTTGAAAAAAAATTTATTATTCTGTAGATATAAAGTACTACTGTATTTTTTAGTGTTTTTAACCTTCCGATGCCCAAGCTCAGATCCATAACAAAAGTGATGAAGCGGGGAGACGAGGTCGCCCCAGCCGGTTTATTATATATTCAAGTAATATAATATAAAGAAAGCATACTTTCATAATTAAAATATTTTCATTATACACTGGTCTCAAAAAAACGCATCACTTTTTTGAACCCAAAAATAGCTAATTTTCAAAAGGCTGTAACTTTTTTAAAAATCAACGAAAACTAACTTCCTTTTTTTTAAAATTAAAGGTGAATTCTTCCTCTTTCGATATGTAAAACGCAATTTTTGCTACACGTAACATTTTTTTACGTTTTAGCTCTGTAAACATATCCAAAAAAAATGTAAAAAATGCATCTACTTTAACTGCATTTTTCTGCAAAATTTTTCAAATAAAGCTATTGGTTTCGCTTCAAAATCAAAAAATTTGGTTCATTCTGAACAAATTAAAAAAGAAAAAAGTTAATTTTGGATGAAATTTAACGAAATTACAATTGATTGAAAAAAACATGTTTTTTAATCAATTTCTGACATTTTTACCTATGACTACTGTATGTTAAATTGTGTTTATGACTTTTTGTAAGAGTTTATGTGTGTTTATCTATGCTTATGTGTTTTTATGTCTCGTTAGAAAGGAAACGCATGACTTTTTTTAATTAATGCGAAACCACTTTTCAAATAGCTGTAACTTATTGCAAAATTAGTGAAAAAACATGTTTTTCTTAATTGCTTGTAATTTTGACAAAAAGCAACGAAAAAACAAGTTCTTTTTTAGCAAATTAATCAGAATAAAATAAATTTTAGGATTTCAACATAAAACCACCAAGTTTATTTAGCAATTTTTGTAGAAAAATGCTAATCAAAAAAAAAAAGAGTCAATAAGTTACAGTCATTTGAAAAGTGGTACTTTTTACTTAAAAAAAAGTGATGCGTTTTTGTGGGACCAGACATAAAAACACATAAGAATACATAAACACACATAAACTTGTACAAAAAGTCATAAACACAATTTAGCATACAGTAGTCTTAGTTAAAATTTCAAAAATTAATTAAAATACATGTTTTTAAGAAAGTTACAGCCTTTTGAAAATTATCAATTTTTGGGTTCAAAAAAGTGATGCGTTTTTTTCGCGACCAGTGTATTATAGACAACTCAACTATTACATTATAATCACTTTGGCAACAAAAAAGGAACATTAAACTAATTTACATAATATCTGTAATATTCTGAACAATAACACCTAAATACATCACTTGCTTCCGGAACTATTGTTGCAAGAAACACATTTGACTGTTCTTATTCTAATCGAGTATAAAATCATTAATCAAATTTACAATTTTGGCTATAATTGGTAATAACTACGTAAACTATTTGATATATATTAAAAAAAATTAGTTTTAAAATACAAGTGTTGGAGCGGGGCGACTAAGTCGCCCCACACAAATTGTTTATAAAAAATAATAAAACACGTAATCATCAAAATCGTTTTACATTATAAAAATACAACTCAAAATATTAATTGTTGTAAAATTTCAAGTGCATTTATAGAGTTCACACAAAGACACACATAAAAAAAGATTTTTGGGGCGACTCAGTCGCCCCGCTTGGGCATCGGAAGGTTAATAAGTATTTGTCGCTTCTTCTATGCTTTTCACTGCTTTAACATTTTTGCTGCCCTGGTCACAAATAATCCCGATAATCTTAAATCTGCACTCTTGGAGATGTTGCATTATTTGTGCAATTAAATTCGACACTTGCTCGTGATGTGTCGCATTTCGACAAAACCCAAATTGAATGGGCATTTTTCCCCTGTTATCAACGATCTTATAGTGAAGACGAAAACATGATCAGCTATTGTATAAGTCCTCGTCATAACTCTCTGCTTTTCATGTGCCGTTTCCGTTCTACAAAATTAGAATAAACGATACGTTGCGAGTGGAATGAATTTAATTATTAATCTAAATATTAATGGTAGAAAATTAATTTTGACATTAAAAACGAAAATTATTAATATTCAAATTGATATTTTCGTATATATATAGTAATAATGACAATAATTATAAAAATAACAACAATAATGATCAGAGATGGGCAAGTCCATTATTCAATTAAATCGTATATTTATCAGTTATTAAAAATAATAAAATAAATTAGCTCAAGATTGAGTATTTATCTTACAAAAAAGAATGTCTTTAACAAAAAATACAAATATCCTAATTATTATCGGTGAAAAAAAAACATGCATTTTAATTCAGAAAGTAATTGAAAGGTAATTTAATTTTTAATTAACCATTACTTATGTAAATAAAATTAAATTATAATTTCAAACTTAGCAAAAGTAAAATTATAAATAGAATTCTTTGATTATTCGACAATTTTTCAATTATTTTTAAAATTTATCATTTTTTCCAACTTTTAATATAAGTAATTGAGTAATTACTTCTGCCCATCTTTGATAATAATTATAATAACAATTACATCAAGACATTTTCAACACAGAAGTCCTCAACTCCAACAAGGAATCCTTCCTTTTTATTAAAATATAAGATTTTTTGCAATGCCAATTCAATGACTTTCAATGAAAATTAACGCAATGATTTTTTCTTCTTCTTTCAAGCCACGTAAATTTTGTTGTAGATTTTTAAAATTCAAGCATTGTATCCTCGCGTTAGAATTATTTCTTCACAAGCTAATTTCAATGTTTTCTCCGAGGGTAAGCAGTGCAAAGTCGCTCTCAGAAAACGTTATGTTCTTGGCGAATTTTTCCAAATTCTCAAAGCAAATATTAATTCCTTTTTTAAATAACGCCAACCCCTTAACAAAAATTATAAACATTATGAATATTAAGATGTATAAATATATGTAATATAAAAAATAAATTACATTACAATTGCAATAAAAATAAGGTAGTCAGACAAAATAAATGCATAAGAAATGTTTGATATTCCAATATTATTAATTCAACAGTTAATAATGTAATTATGAATATATATGTATACTAGCTGAAACTCCAGCTTCGCCCGGTATAAATTCTGTGACCCCTTCCCTATGACCATGTGTGAGTCTTGACTAAATCCTTAGTTCCACCCGAGTGGGACTCGTCCGCAGACCCTACTCCACTAAACCACCTACGTCTTTCCTCAAATAAATGTTTTAACCAGGCACTTTCGTTAGAGACTACTTCTCGGGGAATATAGGGCTTACGCTCCTAATTCAGTTGGGCATTTTGGGCCGCTTTTTAGTAGAAACCATACCGCTTTTCAGCGGGGAAACATCGCTTTTCATCAGAAAAATCCGCTTTTCAGCAGGAAACTTCTCTTTTCAGCAGAAAAACTCCGCTTTTCAGTAGAAAGACTCCGCTTTTCAGCAGGGAACTCCGCTTTTCAGCAGGAGTCGGATCGCTTTCTAGCAGACCCAGTCTACCATGACGTGCGTCAAGGTGCTACTTCGCAAGAGGGGACATTATTGGTCCATGCGATTTTCTCTGCGCCGGTTTTCCTGGCGCCTGAGCTCTTTTATGACTTTTGCTGCATAGTTGGAGGCAGCATTCCATTTATATTGCGCTTCTAGCATCGCTTGAACAAGATCTTCTGGTGTCACTGTCCGCCCCAGAACCAGAGTGAGTTCGCTCTGATGCGAACCGCGGACACACGAAGAACACATGTTCCACGGTTTCTTCAATACCTTTGCAAGCCGGGTAAGCTGGCTCGCTATCCAGTCCAAAATGGTGTAGGTAAGCACGGAAGCAACCATGTCCCGTAAGCAGTTGGGTGAGATAGTGGTCCACTTCACCATGATTTCTGCCAATCCACGTGGTGATATCTGGAAACGATTGCGTATCTCGCAACGCATTTCTGCGGTAAACACATGATAACAGTCTTGCGTATGCTTTGATATTCAATACGCTAGACCACACTGGGGCAGCATAAAGCAGTGTGGAAGTTGTTACACTAGACAGAAGTCTCCGTCGACTATGTCTAGGTCCACTAATATTTGGCATCAATCGCGATAACGCGTTTGTGACTTGTGCTGCTTTCTTACTAACTCTAATAATGTGTTCCTTGAACCGTACACTGAAAACGATTGTGACCTGTAGAAGCGCCTCTAGCGGCACAGCAGAAGTTTCTCTCGATAGCGGGCAACTATACCGCGCGTGGGGTGCAAATGCTGAGCCCTCAGCATTTGAACGGCTCAAACGTTGATGCGTGTTTGCGGCGCAACTACTGCTCGCAAATGTAACAAGTTTCTGTTCCCATCATTGGGATAGAAATTATATTTCATTTATTAAGATGAATTATTGTAGTACATTTTGTATTTATATTTTACAAAATGTACTACAATAATTATGTAATATTGAAGCTCTTAACATTAAAAATAAATAATTAATATGTTTTTCTTCCCAGCAAACATTAAATGTTGTAAACTTATTAATAATTTTTGCGTTTATAATATTTTAATTAAGATTTCTTTTAAACTTAATATAAGTTCAATTATTTTATAAAATTTTCGTATCATTTTTATGAATTTCCAAATTGTTTTTATTCATCACACAAAATTTCAATATTTTTTGTATGGTTAAAAATATTAAAAAATGCAATCAAAAAATCTTTTTCGTAACAAACTATTTTGAATAATTAGAAACTTGTTAATATTTACTAAATTAAAAGTAAAATGAGGAATAATTTTGAATAAATCGTAATTAAAAGTT
>JABFPJ010005913.1:0-11583 GCA_022817425.1 Gryon sp. ZL-2020
AAAAAAAAAAAAAAAAAAAAAAAAAAAAAAAAAAAAAAGATTGCAATGCAGGTCTGACGAAAACCTGACTTTTTCAAATCATTCACATTTCGATTTGACAAATTTGATTCAAGCCTGATTAGATAACAAACTTTTAAATGATTTGATTTTTAGATAATCGATCCTTCGCTTTTGTTTTATTATATTCAAACGAAAAAAAACATTCGTTTAATTCATTTTCCGATTTGTATGCAACATTTAAATACCGGGTCTGATTAGGGTCTGATTAAGGTCTGATTAGATAAAAAAGGTGCGAATGATCGGATTTTCAAATAATTAATCCTAAACAGAAAGAAAAAGGGTCTGATACAGGTCTTATTAGGGTCTGATTAGATAAAAAAGTTGCAAATGACCCGATTTTCGAATAATGAATTCATTTTGTTTTATGATATTCAAACGCAAAGAAAAAGGGTCTGATACGAATCTGATTAGGGTCTGTTAAATAAACAAAGTTCAAAATAAACCGTCCGCTTCGTCTGATTAATTCTCAGTTAGAATTTCCCTCATTTTCATTTGCCTGTATCTAATCCGTATGAAAAGCAATTCACTCAGGGTCAGTATACCAGCTGCCTTGGGGCTTTCCTTTTTCAAAATCCGCTTTTCATTTACGTTTTCCCGTGAAATGGTTGCGGGTCACGTGGGATGCCTAAAACTGTCGTTGTCGTGAATAGCAGCAGATTACCGAAGCAGCGTCGAATTCAAAGGCCCATCAATCTTGCTCGGAATTTCACTAAACAAATTCTTCAGACTATCGGGGACGATAAACCGCGCGCTCGCTGACTTGGTCTTCGTTTGACCTTCGAGCTGCTTTTTTTTTCGCTGTCGCTCGCGTGGCTCATTAATACACGATGAGGGGAATGAGAGAGAAAGAGAGAGAGAGAAAGAAAAAGAGAGAAATCAAGAGAGTGGGAAAGACAAGGACAAAAATACATAAATGTCCATGTACAAGAGAGAGAGAGAGATAGAGATAGTGAACTGGCGTTTCCATCGATCGCCATTGTTGTTCGGCGAAATTTCAGCGGGGATCAATAGGCAACACACTCACACACACACACACACACACACAAGCCCAGCGTCGACTTTGGTGCGTGAAATATCACGTGACCCGCGGCAGTTAATTGTGACTGATTTACGGCCGGCTCTCGCCGGGGGTGGTCTACTCTCCATTGCCGGAGTGGAGTAGTTTTCGTGAAATGTAGATTTAGCGCGAGGCTCTAACGTTTAGGGTCACCTAAAACCTCTTCCCCCGCCCCTCCCCCGAAGCCGTCACAAAAATCACTATGGGAAGATGAAAATGAAGATGAAAAAGGACATATGATGAATTTGAAAGATAAAGAAGAACATAATAAGGAGCAAAAGAAAAAAGAAAGAAGATGAAGACTTAAAGGAAGAATGGGTTTTTGGGTGGGGCAGGCTTTCCAATCGCGAATGGCTCTCGCGTTTCTTTTCTGACGATCGAAAAAGGTGCGAGGGGAAGTAGCGGGGGGTGGCGGGGGGGAGGGAGGAGGCAAAAGAGCGGACAATAAGACGGACGAGGAGCTGCGAGGAAGCGCGAGCGAGACAGAAGCGCTCTGACAGAGACGACGCGGGAAAAAGAGAGGCCTCGCGAGGGTGCGAGCGAGAAGACCAGTCGAACGTGGAGAGTGACGAGCGAGGCCACGGGCATTAAGCGGCCGCGCGCAACGAGGGGAAGACGAGGAGCGACAGAGCCGAGAGACAAGGATAGAAGCAACGTCGAAGCTTGGGATGATTTGGCAACGTTTATGGGTTTGGACGTTTCACAAAGTCTTTTTGGCTATCGGCCTCGGCTCTTCGTCTTATCCCCGCGATGACCCGAGTCAATAACGAGGCTCTGTTGCCGGCTTCACAACCACGATCGCGTTTTCCGAACTTCTTAGAATTTTCAACCGACACGCTTTCCCTTTTCGCTTTACATTTATTTCAGCAGGAGAGAGATGGAGGTATTGTATATGAAGGATGAAGGATAAGTGGTTCAGAAAATTGTGTCGGCTGGTTGTTGCGTAATGCGCTTTAGCCACGCTAATCGCTTGATGAAGTTTTTCGTTTACAACACTTTGCGATTTTTGCTTTGGCCGTTTTCGGATATATTGGAGCACATTGGACAGGTTGGACCAGTTAGGACCATTTTGGACCATTTTTTTAGTACAAAGTTTTTCATTTTCGAACTTTCCAACTTTTGCTTTGGCCATTTTACGCCATTTTGAATGATTTTGGGCCATTTTGGGCCATTTTGTTAGTTTTTGTTAATACGATGTTATTCATTTTCAAACTTTCCAACTTTTACTTTTGCCATTTTAAGACATTTGGAACCATATTGAACACTTTGGGCTATTTTGGACCATTTCGGACCATTTTGTTAGTTTTTGTTAGTACAACGTTTTCCATTTTCAAACTTTGCAACTTTAGCTTTGGCCATTTTACGCCATTTTGAATGATTTGGGCCATTTTGGAATATTTTGGACCATTTTGTTAGTTTTTGTTAGTACAACGTTTTCCATTTTCAAACTTTGCAACTTTTACTTTGACCATTTTAGGCCATTTTAAACCATATTGGAAACTTTGGGCCACTTTGGATCATTTTGGACCATTTTGTTAGTTTTTGTTAGTAATAAGTTCTTCATTTTCAAACTTTCCAACTTTTACTTTGGCCATTTTAGACCATTTTGAACTATATTGGCCATCTTGGGCCATTTTGCGCCATTTTGGGCCATTTTGGGCCATTTTGGATCATTATGTTAGTCTTTGTTAATACAAAGTTTTTCATTTTCACAAAAATTTTGCAACCTTTGCTTTGGCTATTTTTGACCATTTTTTCAATTCAATATTTACGCGCATAATTTGTCAATTATAAATTGACCCGACCTTTTTGTACATTTTCGTCTAAATGACTTTTATTAATAAATTAAATTTGAAAAGTGACTTTACGAGCTTTATCTCAAAAAACATCAAAATCAAAGTTAGTAATGAAATAAATGAGTTAGTGAAAATCAAAATTAACGAAGTAATGAATTAAATGTAATTTCAATTTCAGCAAAAAAAGAAAAAGGGAAAACAAATAGTTTGAAACAGCTTTTTGAGTGTTTAATGAATCATTAATTGAAGCGCACTTGGAACTATTCGCAAAATGATGTAAATTAGTACGAATTAGTTGTTTGTGAGTTTGAAATCGATCGTCATCTGAATTCATTGAAAATATGACATTACGGGTTGTGCGACGATCTAGATAACTCGTATTACGCTGTTTTAGACAGTTACCTGTATATATACAAGCATTTCATTTTTCACGCCACATGTTTCATGCCAATGAGGTCACGCGATTTGGCCTTCATTATTCTTGTATCGCCACGAAACGATAAGGAAATTTCATTTAGCAAATTAAATTTCAAACCTTTTTTATTTGCAACTCTGATATTACAACAAATTATTGCCCAATTAAGAAAACAAAAAAAAGGAAATTAAATTAAATTATCATTAATTTTGAAAATGTTAATTATTATTTGAAATTCAATTTCATTAAAAATAAAAAAAATCAGTCCAAAAAATGTATTTTTTTCAAAGTTCAGTTCTCGTGAAATTTCCGAGCAATTCAAAGTTGCTCCTTAAAGTGTAATTTATTACTCGGTTTAGCGTGAACATAAACTCTCGTCTGTTTTTTTTTTGTCTCGAAGTTGTAGTAAGTTGAAAAATTCGTCGCTGTTAAGTGTCAGAAATTGATATTACATTGCACTCATTCACGCAAAATGTGTCCTTACGATGAATTATTGATGCGACGGTTTTAAAGATGCCATTACTATTATTTTGTCATGTTTCACGAGAACGGAGGAGAGAAAGATGAGGAACAAAAATTTCATTCAAGTAGCCAAATGCAGTAAAAAAGGGAAAAGAGGAGAAAAAAATGAAAAGAAAAAAAAACAAGGGAAAGGTTTATTGTTGCACGTAAAAGCGTGGAAGGTATTCATTTTGACAAAGTATCGGTTAGAATATAATGAACTATCAAATATGGGTATTAATGTTTGCACAAAGTGTGCTCGCTTGGCCACTTATATGTACGAGTTAATGTGCATAATCTGCGTCCCTTGTGGATTTAGATTATTAATCGTTGGGTGATACTGGCCAATGTTAGAGACAAATTATACGTTCAGTGACTTTTTGCGCCTTTATTATTGTGTAACGATAGTTGAGTAATAATCATTATTACGCCTTTGCACGGCTGCTTGTGTTATTATTTATTTATCGCGATTACTTTATTTCTTGTAAGTGATTTTTTTAGCCAATTTTGCGTCAATTTATGTTTCAATTACCTGGCAAAAGTGGGACGAAAATTGCAAAGGATAATGGCACTTTTCCTCCCCGAGTTACAAACAGGTGTTTTGTTCCCGAAAAGTGGAATAAAATGGCATTTTCTCCCGAGGGAGATAAAGTATTTTTATTTCTGAAATGGGGTAATGGAATTTTACTTTTCCTCCCGAGGGATGTAAAGTAAGGATAGAAATATATTTTTTCCCCTCAATTGGAAACACTTTTTTCCCCTCAAAAGTGGGATGAAAGTAGTAATTTTCCACCTCGGGAGGAAACATATTTTTCGTCACTCGGGGAAGGAAAGTGCCCTTTTCCTCTCTAGGGAATTTTCGGAAAACGGCATTTTTTCCTTCTTTTGTAACGAAAAATCTCCATTTTTTGGAGAAGAAAAAAATAGAAAAAAACCTTTTCATTAATCTGGGAGGAAAAGTGTCATTTTCCTCCCTAAGTAGAAATTTTGAAAAAATAACTTTTTTTCTCCCTCGTACAAAAATATCATCAGCAAATCGAAAAAAATAACCGATTCGACTTCTGAATTAAACTTTACTCGTCCAAATCCGCAACTTTTCTCCCTAGTTGCGAAATGTATTATCATAAAAATGTATTATTTGCAAATAATTAATTAAAATTCCATTTTGAAAAATCATCAAAATAAAACTGTTTCTGCAGACAAACATCCATCGAATCAAACTGATCTAACAAGTGTCTTTAACAGTGCTTAAGAATGTGTTGTGAAATGTTTGGTTGTATCATAAAATTAGAATGATGGCATTTAAATCAGCAAAAAAAAACAAAGCAAAATAACAAAAAAGAATGTTAAAAGAAGAGCGAAGAAAGGAAAGAATGCATATAGGCGATTAATTGCAGCAAACGGCGCGAGCGCTTTGTCATTAATCGGTGTAAAATTTCGTGGCTGACACGCCCAGCGAAAGTTCATTATAGGAATCGGAAATGGTCGATTGGGCAATAAATATATGTGGAAGCCCCGTGGAAGATATTGCATATTGCGTGTTGTTTGAATCTCATACACGGCGACCGAGAAGAGAAACTAAAGAAGGGATGAGAATGCAGGATGTAAATGAAAATTGATCGATACGGGCGTAAATCTTTTGTTTTCGCGTCCTTGTTTTTTGGGTGGCTCTTAAATGCACGTGTATAAGTATGTGTGTGTATACATGTGTACAATAAGAGTGTGTTGGTTGGTTCTTTTTTGTTTGTCCGCGTCTTCGTAGCCCCGTGGCGAGACGATTCGATACCGTGGCGACCGCCTGGCGGAAGAAAAAAAATGTGCTCGCCTCGTTGTGAGAGAGAGTAACAGGCCCCCGTGAGACGACCAGAGCCAAACGCCCAAGAGGCGCGGCGCGCGGAGGCACGGGGAAGAAGGTTGTTGCTTGGGTAGGGCCCCGGCAGCCTGCGGCACCCATCAACCGTCCTGTCATAGACAGGATGTGAGGGTCCGCGAGCTCCGCGCGCCACGCCGCGTCGCGTTTCGTCGCCGTTCCACGATGGCGTCATGCGTCGTGTACGCGACAGTGTGCGTGTCTGCCGGTTGCCTTGCGTGCGTACACTCATACAACAAAAAATTAGTCACTCAAATTGTGACCGTTTTTCCGTCATTTTTTTTTCTTTTTCTATCAAATTCATTCAAATTGTTGAAATAACTTGATGCACTTTGTTAATTTAACTACAACTTTTACATTCGACAAAGTAAAGAATGAAAGTACTTTATATATTGGGAGAAGTAATAAAAATTAGTACGAAGTATAGTAAATTTGGATTGTTTTCAAATATGTTTAGTACATTTAACATTAGTCACTAAAAATGTGTTTTTTATAATTAAATTCATTGAAATTGTTGAAATAACTAAATGAACGTTGTTAATTTCACACAATAATTCTTACACTGAGAAAAGGAAAAGAATGAAAAAGTTTTATGTGTTGGGAGAAATAAGAAAAATTGCTAGAAAATATAGTAAAATGTTGATAGATATATATGATAGTAGAATAATATAAACCGCTACTTAAATAAACATTGCATAAATAATTATAACTTTGATTTAAAAATCAATAATGAAAAAAATAACATCATAACATTTAAATATAACACTTTTTATTATTTCACTTTTCTCGGTGTATATACACGTAATGTCGACAGAGAGCAAAAGATAAAACGAGAAAGAAAGAGAAAAAAAGGAGCGCGCGTTAATACCGAGCTTCGACATATTTCGCACTACCGAACCTTCACGAACCGTAGACCTTTCTAGATCGACGATGATAATTTCGGCCATTTGGCCACGAAAAGCCTTCGAGACGCGTTTTCTGCCGTTGTGCGAGAAACGCAAACGAAATAATAATTCTGCATGTCGCTGGTTTGCTTTTCAATTAATACCGCGCTTTGCTTTAATTGATGCAAACGGAGGAAGGATTTTATTGATCTCAGTTTCTGGATCGATCAACTGCTTTTTGCTCGGATTGTGTTTAGTTAACTATTGTTTACTCATATATTGTAAATATTTCAAACGTTAACGAGCTGATGATGTTTAGTTTATATGAACTTTACAGTGCGAAATTAATATTGTAATGTAATAATGTATATTTCCACAAATTATAACAAAATAACAAAAAATACCATATTTTTTGCAAAATTAAAAAGGAGTAAAAACCATTTTAATAATTGTTATGAAGGTTTTAATAAGGTTTTGCATAGGTCTGCCCGTCCCTAGTTACAGACTGTATAAAATATCTATAAAGGATGGTTAAAGGGCTTCTAAAGGTTTTTCTATTAACGACATACCTTTATAAGGAATATTATGTTGTATTAAAAAGGCCTACATAAGGCCTTATTAGGAATATATAAGGATTTATAATGTCTAATATTACAGGCTTTATATATTATGGCTTTGCACGATCTTATAAAGGCTTACATAAGGCCTTATATTGACCTTACAAGGCCTTATAAAGGCCTACATAAGGCCTTATTAGGCATATATAAGGATTTATAATATCTGTATTATAGGCCTAATATAGATAAGACTTTACAAGATTTTATACAGGCCTAAATTAAGGCCTTATATTGTTCTTACAAGGCCTTATAATGGCCTATCTAAGGCTTTATAATGCCTAATATGCATAAGATCTTACAAGGTATTATAAAGGCCTACGTAAGGCCTTATATTGGCCTTACAAGGCCTTATAAAGGCCTATATAAGGCCTTATTAGGCCTATATAAACCATTATAGTGTCTAATATTATAGGCCTAATATACATAAGGCTTCACAAGGTCTTATAAGGGCCTACATAAGGCCTTACATGATCTTTATGTATAATTAGGCTTGCCTTGTCATAATCTAGGCACGCCTTTATAATTTACTTGAAAAATATTGTAAATATTGAACATTTCTTATTTTGAAATTTACATACAATATTATTATTTCCTTATATCCATTTGTCCTCATTTTCTTTCGTTTTTAAGTACATATTTAAGATGTATTTCAATTTGTTTAAGTATAAGTATCAGTCAATTTACTAACTGTTGGTACTATAATTAACTTGTACAGTTTTAAAATTAAATTTGATTTTCATGCCATTAAATTTGCATATTATTGAATTGTACCATCTTCCTCTTTTTATTCGTTATCCCCAAAAACGTGTACACATTTTATTGACTATTAATGAAATATAAATGAAACACAAATTTTGACGTTCAAGTATACAAATTCTTTTGATATTATATATTAAATAATGTCGTTAATATTCCGAACAAGTTTCTATGCATAAGTTCTCGTTTCGTACATTCATTTAATTGAAAAGTAAAATACACGATTGAACAGCTTTTTAATGAACGTTAATGTACAAATAATCCTCCATCGATTATCGAAACAAGCTTATGAAAGAATTTGCCGTTTCAATCAATAAGTTTGATAATCGCTGTAATCTTGTAAACTTGAATCACATTTATCTATGATATTCATGACTTAAAATTAATTATTCGCTACACAAATTCAATATTGCCAATTAATTTTATCGCCTTTTAATGTTTCCCATTTTACATTGAAATTAAATAATAATAACTCTCAATTCTATAATAACTTAATTACTTACATTTCACTTTTTTACGCAAATTCTGGCTTATTTTCATATCGACAAATTGTAAACTCAATTTTTGCTTTGGCAAATTTTACAATATAAAAAGAGAAGAAGTAATTATGTCATAATTTATTGGCATCGTACTACATAAATCTATTGAAGAAGTCATTGAAACGCGCGGAAGAATGTTCGCACAGACCAAAGGAGCAAAAACATTTGGAATACTTTGCATTTGAGAGAAATACTTGTAACTCTTTCTGCGGTTATGTTTTGAGGTTCTAATTAGGTTGAGTGAATTATACATACATCTTTTCTAATAGTCATTAATGAATAGACAAATTAGATTAATACTAACAAAACGTAATTTAAACAACTTTTAGTAACTGTAATATATAAATATTTTTTTTGTTGAATTAAATAAATTTTTTTTCTATTTCTTGGAAATACTCACTTTTATCTTTTTTTAATAAAAATATTTGTCTACAGTTTTTTTCCTTTCGAAAATGTGTAATTTTGGAAATATAAAAAAATTACTAAAAAGTAACTAACTAAATTAGCTAGTCGGTGTATGTTTAGATTCGTTAAGTTAGTTTAATTTAGTAATTGCTTAATTCTTTAGTTTATTTAGTTTTTTTGTTTTAGTTAAGTAACTAAATAAGTTAGTTATTTTAGTTAGCTTTTTTAGTTAGTTTACTTAGTTAGCTTTTTTCAGCATATTTAGAATTATATTAACAAATATTATCGCAAACTTAGCTTTAGTTAGTTAGCTTATTTAGTTAGTTAGTTTAATTAGTTTTGTTGGATTTTTAGTTAAAAAACTAAATTAGTTAATAATTATTTATTACACTTACTAAAGTTATTGTTTAGTTATTCTAGTTAGTCCTTTCATTTAGTTGCTAAATTGGTTAATTAGAATTGTTAGTTGTGTTAAAATGTAAAATTAAAACTATTTTCAATAATAAATAATCATTATTCGACTTCTTTTTACTCTAAACACCTGCAATTGTAATAAATTATAAAAAGAAACATTCTAAATAATCGAACTTTAATTTGACTCGACTTAATTATTCGCAAACAAATCGAATCGAAAATTACACTTGTTTTCAGATTCAACTTGTCTGGTTGGCTTTGTGTATTTGAACAATAAAATTCTGACGCTAATATTTTTGAAGCGTCTCTTATTGTGCGATCGTTCGTCACCCTCGTTTCAAATGGCATCACACACATTTTTATTGCACGTATTGCTTCAATTATTCTTCTAGAAAGTGAAATACAATAATCACATTTGAACGATTCAAAAGATGTGATATATATAGAAAAAAAAAAAAAAAGGTTAGCGAGGTGTAATCATTTTCTAAATTGAATTGACAATTTTGTTTGACTTAGGCATTGAATTGTTGCTATATTGAATTTAGATTAAGTGTATAACTCGACTAATTGTATGGTTGTAATGATGTTTATTGATGTGTAAACACGTGCTCGTATAATTACATGGTAATTAACATGCAAATGACACTCACTGACGTAATGATCATAGCTTTGTGTAACGTAATCATTCAACTGTTAGCAGGCTTGATTTTTTACAAAACGCGCGTTTACTCGTCTTCCATATTTTTTGCAATCAAAAAATACCAAAACTCAAATTTCAAACTCGCTGGTTAATTCGAATCATTATATTATAATGAAAGGCTTTTGATCAATCTCTTCCTCGTGCATAATTCGAAAATATCATTTTCATTTTAAAACGCTCCAACGATCAATTTATATATTTACCAGGGTGTTGATTGTACAAAATATTTAATATCTGCAACATTTATTTTGATTTGTTTAAAATCTTGGTGACATCCCTATGACATCCTTATGACATCCTTATGACATTCTTGTAATATTCTTATAACATATTTACAACATCCTTATGACATCCCTTGCGATATCCCGACAATATCTTTATGTAATACTTCAGATATCCCTACGACATCCCTATGATATCCTTTGACATCCTTATGACATCCTTATGATGTCCTTCTAACATCGTTATGACATCGTTATGATATTCTTACCACAACCTCTTAATATCCCTGCATTATCCCTATGTTATCCTTAAGACATCCCTACGACATCCCTATGATATCCTATGACATCCTTATGATAGTTCCGCAATATCTCTATGTAATCCTTATGACATCCCTGTGATAACCTTATGACATCCTTACGATATCCTTATCACAACCTCTTGAAATCCCTATAACATCCTTAATACATCCTTACAACATCCCAACAACGTCCGTATGACAGCCTTGTAAAATCCTTATGAAATCCCTCTAATATCCATATATAATCCTTAAGACTTCCTTACGACATCCCCATGACAAATTTTTATTCAAAATCCACTAAATTATTCATATGCAAATAAAATATCAGAAAAAGTGTTCAATCATTAAATTAATCGACTTTTCATTGTCAGTTTGATTTGATGGCTAATAAAAATTGCGCAAATGATAGCCTCGCCGAGTGTTGGAACTGATCGTCAATAAACGTACAAGAAATGGGATTGATCGTTTGTCTTGAGCTTAATCAAATGGAGCAAAACAAAGTGCGCGAAATATGTCTTAATAAACCAATATTCAATTCCGCTTTCCGTTGCTGAATCGCAACCTCTCTACAAACTCCTTGCGCGCAACAAAAACCCGTTTATAAAAAGTGCGCGAGCAACAGTCGTAAACAGCCATCAATTATCCTCATACACTTCGCCTTCATGAATTTTACTTTGCTACGTGCGAAAAGCAAAATTTCCAAATAAAAGAAGAAAAGAAAAGGAAAGGAAAAAAAACAAAGAAGAAAAAGAGGAAGGAATAAAGGAAAACAGAAAAAGGGGGTCATTGAAATGAGAGTTCCTGGAATATTGCAGAAAATGAGACAAATTTGCGTAAAAAATGTGCCGATGTCAAGCATAAATTTTCCATCAGAACGAACGCACGAAACAAGTATAAGACGAAGGAAAAGAGAGAGAACTTCCAGCTCGGACACATATTGATATATATGTATATATATATATAATATATATATATATAAATGTTTATGTATATATGTATATGTGTATGTATGTATGCACATGTATATATATATGTTTATATATATA
>JABFPJ010005914.1:0-11582 GCA_022817425.1 Gryon sp. ZL-2020
ATCTGAAACTATTAATCAATTGTATTTAGTCAAAAATTCGTGTACTACATTATAATAAATATTTATTTATTTTATAAAATAAATAAATATTTAATACAATAATTATCTATGAAAGATAATAAATTATAACAAATCTAACTTTATGTCTATTCAGAAATGTCTGAAGTAATTATGAAAGATTCAAAATTTGAGTATGTTTATATATTATATTCACTTTGACCGTAACAATAATTAAAAATGAATAAACGAATTATTAATTAATTCGATGACATTCAAGTATTAACGATAAGCCGTTTTTTCTCGTACTCATTTCTGTGTATTAAAAAAGTCGAAATAATAACACGTAGATTATACGCATAGATTCCACAATAACTCGCGTTAAAACTATTTTCATGGACATTCTGATAAGGCCATTATCTTCTTGCGCTTTCAGAGAGTGTGCATAAACTCGACCTTGAACTTTTCCTTATCGCAACTAAGACTCTGGAGCAAGTTGTTGGACGAGTAGATGGAATTCTCATAAGTTTATTACGTTTCATAGCCATTTTTTACGATCAAATTTTCGACAGAGTTAGTTTTGCGATTTTTTTCAACTCGCAAGAAATATTTATGCTTTTTATGACGTAATACAATACCAACCTTGAAAATTAAAGCGCTCCCTCTTGCATTCGTAAGGAAATTTGTCATCAGTAAAAAAAAGGATCACTGATTATGTGCAAATTATCCAGCTAAAATACCAGTGCAATTTATTCTGTTACGATGTTAGGAATTATCTTTCAACTTTAAGGGGAATGATTGCTGACGTTGTTTTTACTCGAAACTTCTATCAGGATATATAATGGTAAAGATTTAATTTGATGCTTGCTAATGCAAGCTCCTACGTAATCAATGCAAATCATTACTTAATATATTATGTATTGAAATTTATATGCACTGCTTATGTATATATCAATTAATTTATAGTAATTGGTATATAATTAATATCGCCACAGAAAAAATGTTATAAAAACCTTAAAATATTTATTTATCATGCTCCACCACCAAGAATAATATAGCATCTTCAACATACCTGGAACAAAATTATAATCAATAGAAATTAGTAAAACATTCATTCAGTAATTAATAAAATTAACTTGATATTGAATTAACGAATATCTTGTGTATTAAGAAATCATTTCGATTATTAAATTTACTTGATAATTAATAACCTTTCTCCAATGAAAAGATTACTTTTATTAATCACGTTTCTTGTAATGTCTATATCGTTTTAATTAGTAAAAAATCAGCTAATTAGCGAAAATAACTAATTTGAAAATTTTTTTAGTGAAATTACAGTGTTTTTCTTTTTATTCATTATTTATCACTCAAAGACAAAAACAATCCATATTTATTATTTATTTCTTGATTGATATACGCACGTTTATAACATGCTCTTGATTGTATATGTATACTGAATAACGAATATCTGATAATGCGTTGACCTTTGACATAATGCATGTTTCTTTACATCATTTTTGCAGAAAAAATTAAGTTATTTAGTTCAGTTAATATTTTTTTTGTTTTACCTTATGCTTATAATTTAAAATTCACACTCAATTATTAAAACAACCTTAAGATTTAATTATATTGCATTGCAAAATAAAGTTCCGAAAGAAGTGAATTTCAAAGTAAGTTTCGAAGTGTAATTGCACTGTTTAACTACCTAGAAATATGAGAAAAAAGTTAAACATTAGACCGAATCATTTTCAAATGAAAATCCTTAGTGTCAATAGTAAGAACATTTACTCGCGTAATTTAAACACGTGTGGATGTTTAATTAAAGGAAAGTTTGATTGACCACGAGGTGAACAGATCATAATCGATCACTTTAAATGTAATCAAATTCTAAGAGATTGATAAAAATGAATGTAATGAATCAAAATTTTTTTGACAGACTTTATTATGTAAGATATTACGAGAATTATGCTGATTTTTTATAATAATGCAAAATATTTAAACATGAGTTCATGTGAACAGAAATATGAGTTTGATGTCACTTGCAAGAATTTCTTATATTTAATGAACTTTTGAATGAATTAATTTTATTTGAAATAAGAATGGTATGAAATTGTTATTGTTTCTGTGAATTGTGTGTTGAACTTCGTCTTCTAATGTTGCTTTGCGACCTCAGATAAAAAAACTACCCCGAAAAAGTTGGAAAAGTTTATACTTTGAAATCAAATCTTTTGATGTAAAATAGCATTTCTTTTGCTACTTTGTTTAATAATTTTTAAGAATAAATTAATTTAAACTCGAAAACATGAATAGAAAATTTATTATACAAAAGAAAAAACAATATAAACAAATATTTGTTACATACTTCTTTATATCGAAGCCTTAGTCGAAGAAACGGACAGTTCAAATTTTTATACGGTAAAATACATATAAAAATTTGAACTGTCCGCTTCTTCGACTGAGGCGTCGATATTGATTTAAAAGAAAAAGGGAATGAATATAAAATATAATGAACTTATATTTTACGATACTTATTTTATACTTATAATTTTTTTATGTTTAAAATAATTTCCTTAAAGAATTTAGAACAAAAATAATTATCATCTACAGGGATAATAATAACAATCAAACTATATATGGTACTAAAAACTAATACAAAGTAATATAAAGTAAATATTTCACAACACTTACAACGTTGTTAACATGGTACACAAGATATTTCAAAGTAATTATCTTCATGTTCATATATGTCATTTGATTCATTATTTATTTTTTATCCCACGCTATAGAAAAAATAGCTCAGTATATATCTATATAAATATGTGTTGAGTGTAAAATAAATGAATAATCATTGATCGTGTGTAAATGAGAGAAAATAATATGATTCGATTTAATGCATACCATTAAATGTCGACTTGAATTTTCTAGAACCAATTGAAATTCTACATGGAATAAGCGGGGAATTCAAAGCAGGTGAACTAACTGCTATAATGGGACCTTCTGGTGCAGGGAAGTCAACGCTGTTGAACGTCCTCGCCGGTTTTACGTAAGTTTGCGTTTAATGCTTTTTTTTCTTCGTCCAATTAAAACATGACCATTACGAAAAATCTGCGATGCAGCCGCATAATCGAATAATTGTGGCGAAGCGTCTTACGAAATTGAACTTCCTGTGTGTATGAACCAATCGCGACTATACATGCAGGTGACGAAAATTCTTTTGCATTACTTTGAACGAGGTGTTGAAAAAATATACTTTCGTTCATGCTCTCTAATATTGCAAAAACAGATTCTTTGTGAACTTTAAAATCAAGTAATAATGACTTTTTCATCGAATAATTCTGTCGGAATAAATAGTTTACAAAGTATTCAATTAAATGTTTAAACGATACCTGTAAGGTTTACTAATTAAGTAAATGAATATTAATCATTAGTCAGAAAAAATACAGTCATTTTTAAAATAGAGGATTTTTTAAAATAGAGAATTTTATTTTGAAAATAACATTTATATAGAATAATAAATATTAATGTATATGAATGGCGAGACTTCTTTGTCATTAAATTGCAGTCACGTGATGAAGAATAGTTAAACGAAATTGATTGACTAATTGATTCGTTTGAGTCATTTGTAATTCTGAACTATGCGTTTCGGATAAAATTCAAAATTAAAGTAGACTAATTCTTGACTAACGAACAACGTTAGACGTATTAGATATACCAGCATGTAAATGAAAAAGCGTGCTTCAATTATTATTCAATGATGACTAATTAAGTGATCTTGACAGCTGAGATAAGAAACGTCCGGGAATTCATATATTTGTATGATTCATCGAAATATGTAAATTGTTATTGCAATCATACAGAAAAACCAATTTTTCTTTACAAATTCTACAATTAAAAAAATAACAATGTGCTATCCACTTTTCACTGCATTTTCGTAATATGATAATAATACTAAATTAATAATAATTATTAAGAATATATGCAATTAAAATATAAAGAAATATTAGAAAGTACAAGAATACTATGCATGACAAAAAAATAGTAAATAATGAAGAAAAAAGGCAAAAGTGTTTTTCATATTTCCAATTGACTTAGTTTTAAATGAAATGTCGATGAAAAATTACTATTCTCATGCAAATGTTGCGAAAAATCTTTGCTCTCTATTCGAATTGGTAATCGGCGTTATTTTTTTTAAGTTGCGATATTTCCTTATAATGAAATGAAACTTACGCAGGCAGCGTGTTAAATATCACGTATGATCACACACTACGGAATGCTATTATTGCTCCCAGTCATTCTGTTTATTAAAATTGCTTCATTCTTTGTTAGTTTTATTATTATCATTATCTTAAGAAATTAGATCAATTCAAACTGTACTAAGTATGCCTTAACTTAATTATGTTTCTTATGTTTAATTTTTTTCTAAATGAAAAATTATCTTTAATAACTATAATTACATTTCATATGGTAATTTTTAAATAAGTTTTTGTAGAATAATTATAATGAAAAATGCAATCTTTCTCGTTAGTAAATTAGAAACGCGCATAAGATGGATGATTCTTTATTAGGTAACGATGGTAGAACAATGAGTCTTATGAACTATTTTACGATATGCGTCATGTTAATTACCGTGAGTACCAACCGGAAAAAAATTCGTTCGCCAGTGATTGATTTGGTTTTTTACATCATCAAGATGAATACTTCTCAATAATACTAATCAAGAGATGCGGTAGTGTCACTGGCCAAGTACAAAAGAAATCCGATTATATGCTTTTTTGTGCTTAGTGACTGTTCAACGAACAATTGCTCGAACAATTAATTTTATTATTGCAAATCAAAATATTACTAATGATTATATAATTTAATTGATTCCTTTTAGAGTAGAAAAGAGCTATTAATATTAGTAACATTCTAATACTGACAAATCAGTTGTTCAAGCATAGCAACTTTTTAGTGTGTATTATAAACGATTATGTCATTTTATATGACATAATAACTATAAATGATTAGTTGATATGAATAAGAACATTATTTTATGATAGAAAATTGTCTCATAATATGTTTACGGAAATATAATTATGATAGATAACATAATTTTAAATTTAAATTAAGCTTTTATAATTCCAATTATCTTTTGTTTTACATTCTCAAATATTTGTCTTTAATCTCTTTTTATCTCATTCATTCAACAAAATTTTTTTTAACTTTATGGACATTTTCTGAAAAATAGTACAAAATTGTCAGCTGTTATTGTACGCAATTTTAATGTAACTTATTATACATTATTTTAAGTGACTTTAAAGAAGTGACCAGTTTACGTGACAATGATATAGATGCTTGTTCATTTGAAATGGCCTTCGAAGGCCGGAAGTTGTTTAATTTGCAAGTTTTTCGAGTGCAAAGTTAATTCGTTTCGATATCAACAAGACTCGTGCAAAAATGGTTTCTATTCTTTAATCTAACGGTTCCAATAGTATTAGCGATTAAACCGCGTAATATTACGGCAATGAAATTAATATGTGTGACCGACTTTCCTTATTGCATTTGGTGTCTTTGATTATTATTGCAACAGAAGTGGTCATTAGTTCAAGACGTGATACTATGAAGCCAATGTGGTCAATTATCTCACGGAATTATCATGGGGAAATGTGAATGGAATGTCGAACATGTTTTTCATTTATATGTAATTCAAAGATACGATTATACGTGTGTTGATATGCATATTAACGTTTGTGGGATTTTATTCCCAAGAAGGATTTTATCATTTTTAATGTGATAATTGTTTGTTAATAATAATAATAATTTCTGTTTAAATTGAGAGTCACATTTCACTTAGTAATATATGTCTGAAAGTGACTATTATCTCAGTTATTTTCAAATTCGCATACTTATATTTTGAATGAAATTGAATTGAATTTGAGTAACAATCACTTTTACGAATATGTACGATTTTGTGCAAATAGATTTACTCAGGCGTGAACAGAAAAAAATCAAATTTCCGGCGTACATGAGTTTATCGAACAAGATAGTGGTACGATATCCATTCAAACTGGATTATTATATAATCCGTCTTGAATTCTAGGGCAAGAAAGCAAAAGTTCAATTTAAATTTTTTTTCATTCAAAACATACTGACCGACTTGTTTTTCAAACATTTCGAAATCATGGTAAAGCGTTAGACAAGACAATGTTACATTATTTTTATAACAATATCAATTGTTATTTGAATTGTTATTTGAATCTTAAGAGGAAATATACGTTTGTTAGATAAATATTGTTGATCAAATTTATTTTTAATTTTGCCATACATTGATTACAGTTTTGAATAATACACATATTCTGGGCAAACTAATATGTGGCTAAACTAATATGGCTAACTAATATGGCTAACTAATTCAACACTGTATGCAGGTCACTTCAATTTGCAAATTATTATTTTCTATCAATTTTTATAAAAAATAAATTTGATTTTGTAGACAAATTGCATTACAAGTATGAAGAATAATTTTTAAATTTATTTTTTGCATATAATTTTCGGTATATATTACGATGAATCTTTTTTTAAGTAATCTTTTTGATAAGTTATGACACAGACAATGCACAATTACCATAAAATGATGTTATTTTTTGCATAATTGAATTGGATAAAATAACAGATTTTTTAAAATGCTGTAATTTTTCAACTAGATTTTTTCTTCTTTATTAACAGGTAATATATGATGATTGTTGAAATATGAGCTATTATGAAGTCATTGCACAAAATCACATAATATATTATACTTTTTTACTTTAGTAAAAAATAAAATAATAAAGAAATTTAATTAATAAAGTACTTTGAATGTATTGAAATTAAATATATTAACTAATTTATATGTAGAAAAATATCGATTAAACTGTTCTAAATCGTTTAAATTAAATTGTTTTTATATTTGAGTCGTCATTTTAATTTTAGAAATTTACATTTTGAAAAACGCATACTTTAGTTTAAGATTGACATTGAAATCTAAAAAAATGTGTTCAATACCAGACAATTTTTTTCCATTATATCAATATGTTTGCCGACAGTAATTTAAAATTTAATTATATTATATGAAGATTATTTAATTGCTGTATTTCTTCATGCACAATTTGCAATTGCATTCACGTAAGCAAAAAAATCGTTTTGCTTTATTTCATTTCGCCGTAAACTTGTGATTCATATTCTCTCAGCCTTAAAATTTAGTTTAAATTATTATAAGAAGTTATTATTCAACGTTATTATAATAATAACTTGAACTTGACTTAATGACTTCGCTATAATCATTTACATGCATAATGAAATGCGTAATATAACGCTTTGGATTTTAATCTAATAAATAATTGAAATATAAAAATATAATTAATTAATTTTGCAAGCTAAATTTCAAAGAGAAAAAGTGATTTTGTAAATTGTATACATATTATTTATACGTGACTTGAATTAAACAAATGCTTCAATGAATCATAATTCGTTAAAAATGATTAAAAAATCTATATTTGTTTTATTTGCAATAAATCTTTTAAGGTAAAACGTACGTACGAAGGAAAGAAAGTTTAAATTGCCCTTTTTTATGGTAATATTTATTGCCAAATTTACTTGCCAGTGTGAAAGTGGTTAAAGCATTGTTATGCAAATAAATCTTATTTTTTGATCCATTTACGATGACACACGTCTGACTAAAACGATTTAAATAACAGTGTTCAAGGTGTTAGCGGAGAAATCCTGGTGAACGGAAAGATTCGTGTGCCCCATAGTGAAAGGTGGAGAAGAACATCGTGCTACATTCATCAGGACTCACTGCAAAGAGTGCGTCTTACGGTAGGAGAGGCGATGACTTTGGCCGCTCACCTGAAACTGGGCTGCACTATCAGTTCGGCTTATAAACACACTCAGGTGAATATCCCACAAAATATTCGCATCCGTTAATGGCCTGAGGACGTAACTGATGCGCTTTATTTACAACTATATTTCTTCTTCCTTCATACTTTTTTATTGCTTACCTTTTTTTATCATCAATTGTTATCAATATTATACTTAATAGCAATTATTAAGTATATATAAAATCATATTTCATATATATCAAATTTGCTAAATTTGAAGGAAGCATGTATTAATTTATTACTTATGAATTAATTAATTAAATTTAAATGATTTAAATTAACGTCATAATTTTTGTAATAAATGCGTTATAAAAAATTTTTTTAGGTTTTGGAGCTATTAGAAATTTTGGGATTAAGTCATTGTTACGATACCGTTTGTGGACGATTGTCTGGTGGACAAAAAAAGAGGCTCGATGTTGCACTAGAACTTCTCAGTAATCCTTCAGTATTATTCCTCGATGAACCTACAACTGGTAATTATTAATAAACATTTAACATTATTATTATTGAATAAATTAATTTTTATAAATAATGAGAACGAATAAGAATCGTGAAGACGTCTTAAGACTTCTAATGTAGTGTATTATTTAACTAGTGAATTCAGCAGAGGCTTTTCCCACTATCAGTAGTTAAATATGATATTTTTTCTTACGAGAGTGGGAAAAGTAACTACTTAGCTGTAGTAGAATTTAGGTAAACCATATAATAAATAATAATCTTTTTGGGTACTATTGACATACTGCATTTGATCAAAACGACAAAACGAATGCACAAACTTCATTCATAGTTATAACTCTAGTCTTCGTATGCAAATTCTCTAATACCAAAAAATAATCATAAAAACATATTTTGCATCAAATTAGTTTTTTTTTTTATCTATAGATGAAGAAGGTAAAAAAGCTATTCTCCGCAAAATTGTAAAGAGGGTGGGATCCGCCACCTTCCTGAGTAGCAAAAAAGGGATGGGATTCCAAAGGACCAGATGCAAAAAAACGAAAATTAAATTTTCGTCACGTGCAGAAGGAAATATCAATTGTCCTCTATATAGAGTTTTCGGAATATGGCTTTCTTATCTTCCTCTTAATAAGAACTATTTTATGCACCATGAGAAATATTCGCTGAAGCGTTTCCCTAGCGGTAACTAACTTCGTCCATGGCACAGAATGTAAACTCTCGTCGAAAAAAAGAATTATTGATTTCATCTCCCATGATACAAACGTATTAATTAATAAAATTTTAAATGTAAAGACTATAACTATTTACACTTAGATTAAAAATTATAATTTCATTTTCGTTAAATTATAGTTATTATAATTTCTATTATGTTTGTTTTTAAAATATTACTTTCAGAAATTGAAATACGACTTTCTAGAAATTGTTGTAAGACCATAAATTAAAATTAAAAATCGAGCTAAATTTCAATATACAACATCTTTGAACATTTACAATTTTATTTCGTATTAAAAATAGTGGTTTAATAATGATTATAGAACTAATGTTAAAATATAAAACTTTTCGAAATCTTATATTACACAGTTATTGAATCTTTAAACATAAAATAATGAATAATCATTTATCTCTATTAATGAAAAATTGTATGCAACATTGAATTTAGAGAAAAATCAAGATTAATTACTCTCTATCTAAAAACTATGAATTATTGGTTGTTTCAATAGATACCATTATCAGTTCAAGATGAATTGTAAATGTTACATTGTCAATACCACGTATTCATAAATATATCTTCCTAAGATAAATTATAGCAGTACTCTTCATTTTCGCTTCTTCAATTTCAATAAAAACAGGAAATTAAAAAGATATTGATTTTCATTTTATGTTTGTCACTTATTAATGAATTTCGCAACACATGATACTTTACAAATAATAATTTTTTTAAATAAAAAATTCTTTTGAAATATTTAAAAATAATCTTTCTTTTACAATGTTTATTTAAATGTAAAATAAATAGAATTTGCATAGTCTTTTAGAATGTATTCAGTGTTTTGAAATTTCATAAAAAATACAGTTTTTTTCATTATATGAATTAAAATGAATTGCAACATCATATTGAAGTAAATAAAAATACAATAAATTGTAGTTTAAACAAATTGATTTTAGTGATTAAAGAAATTTTTAATTTGATGATTTCAGGTTTGGACTCAGCTTCCTGTAGTCAATGCATAGCTCTCTTACAACGATTGGCTCGTATCGAGAGACGCACAGTTGTTTGCACAATACATCAACCAAGTGCCCTTCTTTTTGAAATGTTTGATAGTTTATACGCGGTAGCAGAAGGCCACTGCATCTACCGAGGACCCATCCAAACATTGGTACCACATTTAGCATCTGTAGGAGCGCACTGTCCTCCTTACCATAATCCTGCCGATTTTCGTAAGGCTCTATTTATTTTTATATTTGCAATAATTCAACACCACTTATTATACAAACATTTATAAATAAATATCTATGTTATTTAATTTTTCATTAAATTTTACTTAAGTTGTTTTCTGTGTTAATAGAATAATATTTAAAAAATAAAGTGTACTAATAATGATAATGATAAATTATCAATAAATTCTATTAATAATAAAATTTACATAGAAAGAAAGAAAACATTTATTGAATTCGCGACGGAATGTAACTTAAGCTCATTATATCGGTCAATGTCGTATCTCAGTCAGAAATGATTGTGCGACCCATTGAAACCAATCTAACTTCTAAAAATCAGGTCATCGTACTCTGATAACACCAAAGTCATATGCATCATTGACGACAAAGTACGACAGATAATATATGGAAAATTAAATTCCGTCGCTTTCTTGCAAAATATTATGAAACTCTTGATGTATTAATAATTCATACATGTCTTAAGAGTTTTAAAAATTCTTTGATGTTATTTAATTTCATCAATTTAAATTCTTTTTTATTTTATCCTTTCAGTTTTAGAGGTAGCGGTTGGAGAGTATGGAATCAGTGTTGATAAATTGATCACGGCAGTCGAAAAACGTTGGGAAAATGAAAAAATTGTCGCTGCGCCTATCAAACTAGAATTGGAAGGTGAGCATGAAATCCGTAACTTAATTAGATGGTAAAAGAGAATTACGTCTTTAAGGATAAACAATTTGTTACGAATTGCAAAATGCAAAAATAATTATTGGTTTAGCTGTATATGATGCAGATAAAACTTGTTTTCAATATTAATTCTAATCGATATTATGAATCATATATCGTATCGAAACATTGTGTATGCAGATTATAACGAATTAAATCTATATAGGTATTTTTTTAATAGCAACAATTTACGTTCCTGTACTTACAATTGTCTATAATTAACGACAAAGTAAATTGTACAATCTATGAAATAATTATCTATTTTTATATATCTTATATTTGTTATAAAATACACTTTGTAAAACTAAAAAATATATATACTAAATGCGAAAATTATATTACGTGTAATTTTACATATAATGTCAGTATTTAAAGTTTATGTTGTACACGGTTAGACCGGGCGCCCGGTGGTGAATGCGTTGAGCATCACTATTCGATGCGCTAAAGAAAATCGACTTTGCACATTGATTATAAGTGCGTGACGATTAAAAATCAACCGTCGGCGCATTGATTTTCGATGCGCGGAAGTTGCTGGCTGATCGCCGCGCATTTATAATTGAAGCGCAAAGTTAATTTCTT
>JABFPJ010005915.1:0-11582 GCA_022817425.1 Gryon sp. ZL-2020
GGGTTCTGCGACGCCATTGGTGTCGGTGGCGGGATCTTACAGCAAGTGACAATTAACGTGCTAAAATGAGGGGGATTATTCCAGTGTCGGTGCTGCTGAGCGCCCTGTGCGTTTGCCGGATACAGGTGTGTATCGCGTAGATTCATCCTTTACGCGATGTCTACACTCACTTCGACTGTTAAACACCATTTTTGTACGCTAAACAAACGAATACAAAAGGATTTTCAGTCATGTATTGACACTTGTCGATAAGTCAATAGTTACGTTTTAACTCCACGATGATCAAATGTGTGCATTCTGTCGCAATTTGAAATGCTGGTTTATGGTGTAAGAGAAGGATAGAACATCGTCCAGAATATAGATATACAAAGTGGAATATGCGTCAGCTTACTATAACTGTATTAAGTGTGACAGCAATGCGAAGAGTTCAGGTGGTATATGTTCCGTATATATCGCAAACCCTTGGTGAATCGGAGTTAATAAATGGCTTGATAATTGTGTTATTACACATCCCATAGTGCTCCGATGTTCAGTATTACATTATTGAAACATCAAATGGATTTGTTAGAGAGGAATAATTAGATCCAAAAATTGTCATCGAAGAAAAAGTCAAAAGAAATTTTTTTTTTTCGTGACATTTGACCCAACAAAAGTATCACAGGTTGTTTGTATGTATCAGCACCTGCGTCATATATGCGGTTACAATTTATATTCCGAGAGGAGTCGAATCACGTTCTCACTTTTGTGCTTAGATATAGATCTTTCAGCAGATAAAGACAAGTCAAAAGATTTATAGAATCCGTGACTGGGAAGCCCGGAGAAGAGAAGGAGAGAGTATCACCTTGGGTCCTTTATTCCACCGTCCTTTAGAGAATCGATCAGCCGCAGGCTTGTCGACCGACACATACACGCTTGTACTATCAACTACATACGTATACCGAAAAATGAAATCGTACATTTTTCGTGTTTTAATATTCTCACTGCGTTTTGAAGAAGGGGATATCACTTGATGGATTATATTTTTGGGGTAGCTTTTATGGCCGAAACATGAATCTCACATTAACGCTATTAAGTACAATTTTTAATTCGTACATTTCAATTTAAAGTATCGACTTTATTTTTTCATATTTTTACTTACAACGAAATCATTAGCAATGTAAATGATTCAAGTTTTCAAGAGACACGGTAGTGTCTCTGGCCAAGTACAAAAAAACGAACGTTTTTTGTGCGTATTTATATTAGATAACAATAACAATTTAAAATGGAAAATGTGAAGAAGTAACTGAAAAAGTACTTTTGCCAGACATTTGCCAGTTAGGCAAACATTTGATATATTTCTTTACACATAGCTTGGCGACTTATTATTGACTTTCATTGAAGACTCGTCCGACTGGGTTTTGGTTAATGCACAAGCTCGGCAAAAGCACAAATTCTACACCAAGTAAAGATGGATATTTGCCGAGATACGAATGAATATTTAAAGAGCGCCTCTCGGTCTGAAAGACGTGAACCCCGGGAAACAAGCTGTCTATTCGATCCCGAAAGCTTAAGCTTTTCCTTACAAGCTTTTCCTTGTCGTTATATATTTAAAGCGAGCGAAAGGTGTTTGCCGCCTGTGAATGACCTTGTGCATTTTCGCCCTCGCAATTGACGACGACGCAATTTTCGGCAACGGCCTTGCCAGTCGTTACGAAGCAAGTGCAAGTGATAATGATTCATCCAAATCATTTATTTCTCGTTGCTTGAAAAGTTGGGCAGCACAAAGTATTTAAAGCTTTGTGGCTGGAAGACCTAAGAGTTCATTTTCGAATTAACTTTGCCAACACCAGGACTTAATTCTATTTGTTCATTCAATCGACCAAATCAACGTGCATATGTGAGTGCGAGAGAGCAAAACCTGTCTTTCCTTTAAATCAATACTTTTAGACATAAGCAAAGCAAAGCTTCCATTCTGTTATTATTTCAATGAATACATTTATTTCAAACGTATCGTTGACCGGAAGTACAAAGAGAATTGAAAATGTTACTGCAATTTCGCGATTTTACTTGTCTTATTTTGCACGAAATTGTGCGAATAGAAAGGACCATGGACGGATATAAATTCAAATGCCGTTGATCTGTCGCAGCAATGTATTCAACGTCGGTTCACGATTTTGACCGGGGTTCCCCATACTTGGTACGATAGCCAATGAAATACGTGACGGGGATTGTTTATTTTGCGCCGGCTCCTAAATCAAGTTGACTGTGGCGCCTTAATGTTGCATCAATAGTGACCGTTGATCAAGATTACCACATTTTGCAGCGATCATCTTTCAGGGCCAATCGCACATTCTTCTTTTGGACAAAAGTTCGTTTCTGCGGAGAATCAATGATGTTAATTGCGTTTTGCTTTTGTTGCTGTCACGATGAATACAATTATGTACACACAAAGTTGTCGAAGGAGTTGACGAACCGGCTTGTTGGTAAATAATAGCCGATGCACACGGGGAAGCCCGATTCAAGCGTTGTATCGAATAACACCTTAATAACGTCAGACGTTCGACAACAATTTTATGCATGAGAGTTGACTCTTTTAAATTTGATAGGGGAAGGCACGTCAGTTGTGCTTAACTTCAGATCAGGAGTATGTTGAATATATGTAGACCATATGTATGTACCCTAGTAAAAATGATCATATATTGTCCATACATAAAACATACATTAATAATATGTTATTCAAAAAATCATGTATGGACCATATATTGACCATATATGGTGCATATATTGACCATATATGGTCCATATTGATTATTTTGTGTAAATATATTTTGCCAATATATGATCCATATATGGAAAATATGCAAATATATGCGAATATATATGTACCATATATTGACCATATATGGTCTATATATGGCCAATATACGGTCCATATGGATTATTTCGTGTAAATATATTTTGCCAATATATGATCCATATATGGAAAATATGCAAATATATATGGTCATATATATGCAAATATATGCGAATATATATGGACCATATATGGTCAATATATGGTCCATATGGATTATTTCGTGTAAATATGTTTTGCCAATATATGATCCATATATGGAATATATGCAAATATATATGGTCATATATATGCAAATATATGCGAATATATATGGACCATATATTGACCATATATGGTCTATATATGGTCAATATACGGTCCATATGGATTATTTCGTGTAAATATGTTTTGCCAATATATGATCCATATATGGAAAATATGCAAATATATATGGTCATATATATGCAAATATATGCGAATATATGGTCCATATGGATTATTTTGTGTAAATATATTTTGCCAATATATGATACATATATGGAAAATATGCAAATATATATGGTCAATATAATGCCATACATTATTAATATATATACTGTCAATATTTGATTCTTTTCAATTGGATATATATATATTTTAGTCCCTCATTTGTGTTGAGAATTTGTAAACGAAATTACTTCAGCGACATTTTGTAACAAAATTGCGAATAGTCGTTTGTTGAATGATTTCGATCACTTTAGTTTAGTTTGATTTGAATTGGTATTTGGCTTTTGTTTAATTTTATTTATTTTTCAATTGTAATGGTTTCGATTTAAATATCCTTTTTGTTTATTATGACTATTGGGTTTATCATTCAAACATTTGATTTGGCCGTTGCGCCGGTAATTCAAGATTGAAATTGAAGTCTGAATATCATATAATAGTGATTCATATGATTGATACCAGACTTTAGATCTTTTGACGAATAACCCGTGTATAGAAACTAAATTTAATTGAATGTTCATTCCCTAATGATTGACATTTGATCATCGTTGAATAACTGTTTGACAAATTTATATCTGTGCAATTATACTTCATTCTAATTTCACGAGGAAAACACGAACTTTGATGGATAAAAGATAATTAATATTCATTTACTTACTGTATTTGTTGAATGGAAGAAATTTGTATTCCATATAACATACAGTTTATGTAAATTATATTATATAATCTCAAATATGGATTTTATTGAGAAAAAAATTGGATTTCATATATACTATTTGTCATTTCATGCATTATTCATGGATAATGAATGAAAAATATATTTGTTGAATAATAAATTCGTTCAGTGTTGATTCAAAAATGTATGCAGGGATGTACGAAATGAAGGTATTTTTACGTTCCTTTTAATGTAAAAATCTTTTTGTAAAAAGTAAATTTGCAACATCTTTCTATGTAACATTTTGAACAAGCACAATCAATGAATTAAATTGTTAAATTTTAATTTGAACGTCGTAGTTATTTCAGTTGGACAAACTTTCGAATTCCAATTGTTAGATCATCCGATTATTGTCCAAACCAATCTCTCATCCGCCATAGATTTGTGTGCTAAATTCGATTCAAAATTGATTTATTCAATCATGTATGGTACTTAGCAAATGCAATGGTCAAATAGACTCAGCACGAAATTCTAGTAACGTTTAGATCTAATTCTATTAAATTAATCTCAGCCTTAATGTTTTATCCTTAAATTGAATAATATTTGCAATTAGTATAAATAATTCATTTTAATAATAATAATATTTCAGGATTAGACAAAAATATAATAATTTATGCACGGAGAGAAAATTTCAATAAATTTTACTCAACTTTTAGTAATGCATGGAAAATTACTCAACTTTTCATGAAAAATTATTATTTGTTGAAGAATTTTCCATGAAAGTATAGTAATTTTTAATGAAAAGTTGAGTAATTTTGCGCAAAATCTTGCTGTCGTCCTGGCATTATTCAATGTTGAGTAAAATTTATTTAAAAGTTGAATATTATTTATTAAAGTTTGTTTGCAGTGTGAATTTAAAAATTTAAAACTATGATTTTATTTATTATAACTTTTCCAATATACCATGCTAATATAACATTAAATTTAGTTGATATTAATATTAAATGTTAAGTTTCATAACTAACATAGCAGAGAAAATAGCATGTACGTGGTTATAGACTTAAAAGTTTAGAGATTCTAGGAAAAATGTTCTCTTGACTTAATTTCAACACCTAGCCTTCTGAGTTACACGGGCTAATAAAAAATTCAATCTTATGAACGGCAGTCAGTGGTTTCGTATATGTCTGTATACATTCTTTAAACACTTTTTTTTCATATTAAACTACCTGAAACTTTTATTTTAACATATAAGTCAACATCTCAACAAAAAATGGATACAATAACCAATGATTTATTTTCACTTGCTAATTAATTCGAATTAGGTCAGTTCTTAATGATAGAAAATAGATGACAAACAAAAAATATTGATTTAAACAATTTTTTTACCGAATTTTTAATTAGTTTTTTGAAATAATAATTTTTATGGAAAAATGTATTAATTTAAATTACTTAGGTTGAACTTAGTTTGACTTTGTTTTGACCGTTTTTCATTTTTGTTAGACAAAATTAAACGTAACAAATTAGATTCATAAATTCTGACAAATTTAAATAAACCTTTTTTTTAATTAAATGCATTAGCATATTTTGATTATAATCGATCCTTATATATCGGCAATATCCTCGGATATATTGCATGTATTGACGCATACTGCGGAAATGCAATTCTAATATGTTTGACATTTCACCCCGTTATAATGCATAGCGTCAAATATTTAATATGGTTCATCGTGATTAGTTCTAAATACTCATCGATTCACTATCCAAAATGATGCTAATAAGATTTCACTTATTTTTTGAACTCAGTTGTTTAATTAAATTTTAACGTCGTAAATTTGTAGAAGCTGAACAAATTGACTGCTTCAATATTTAGGGAACCAAAGTCAGTTTTACATTTCTGAATGTTCGTCAATGGTGTATCGATTTATGTTCAGAATTTCCCGTATGACATTGTCTAGTTTTTGGATAATTTTTCAAAAAACAAAAATAAGTTTTTGAGTTATATTTTGCAATTTATATTGTTTAATATTCAATGTTAAGTACTTTCTTCAGAATGAACACACATCTTTTTTCCTTCAAAAGTGAAACGAAAATGACACTTTTCTCCATCGATATTTTCATCTTTTAAATGAAGTAATAGAAGTTTTACTTTTCCACCCTTGGGATAGAATAATATATTCTATCGATATTTTTTCTTACAGGTGCATTGAAGAGTTTCTTCTTTCTTGAAAAATAGGATAAAAGTTGCAATTTCTCTCTCTTATCTACTTTCCATCCCTAGGGAAGAAAAGTACAATTCTTTTACGTCATTTAAGAGATAAAAAAACTTTCCCTCCCAAGGGAGGAAAAGTGTAACTTTCATCGCACTTTGGAGGGAAGAAAAGATGTATTTTCGATGCGAATATGAGAAATAGTTATTTCCCTCCCGAGGGAGATAAAGTGCCACTTTCGTCGCACTTTTGAGGAAAGAAAAGACGCTTCTAAGAAATATATCTTCTGCAAGAAGAGAATAATTTCAGATTCAGACTCATTTAGAATCGACAACTTTTCTTCCTGAAAGCTTTTCAACAGGTGTTTCTTGACCAATAAACTCAAATATAAAATGAAACATTTTGTTTAATTGTTCAAATTCTCCTTTTTCCAAATGATACAAAACGTATTGTACTTTAAAATTATATTTACTTTAGTAAACACATAGAAAAGAATTTGATGCATGAAGTCTCGTCGATCAATAAAGCCCCGTAAGAAGAAAATGCGTCGTTGAGATTACAACTTGAGCGCATTCGTTCGATTAATTCGATTACAAGATTTAGCGCTCGTCAAGAGACCACTCGAGAACGTCGTAAACTACAGCCTCCTGAGTTGTCTCGTGCAGGGGCTTAGACGCATCCTCTTGACAACGTGCGAACGCGTCTCATGACTTCATTTCTTCGACTCAAGTACTGTTGGATTTTGATTTGTCATGCATTTTTTTTTCCTTTTTTTGTTTTGTAATCTCATTATTTTTTCATCTCGTTGAAGAATTTACGGCAAAAGTACTATCCAATTTTGCAACGCTTGACGCGCGAGATTCGAACAATCTAATTACCACTTTGCCAATTACATTTATGCGACAAAATTTACCGTTAACCTACATTTTTTAATCAACATCGGTGTGCTAAGTCACAATTTTTAACACAGAAAAAAATTTTTGTTAGACATTTAAATATAAGTGGATAATATGACCCAAATGGAAATTTCAGTATTCCGCCATAAATGATAAATGGCCCAAGCACGGGCCAGCATTGGCAGTCGGGAATCGACAGCCAATGCTGCCGCAATACTGGTTATTTTTGCATGCCGTTCATCGTCACAATAACTCAAACGGCCCAACTCTGGGCCAGTATTGGCAATCAAAGGTCGGCAACCATTACTGGCCCAGCACTGGCTATTTTTACGGCAGATTATTCTTTAAATAAGTCAAATAAAGCAACTCTGGCCCAGTCATGGTAGACAACAGAAGTATATTTTTCCATTTAGTTAATTGTACTTAAATGTGTAATACGAAGTTTCCGTTAAAAATTGCAATTATTTACAAATTATTGTAAAACTGGATTTGGTATGTTTATATATACTTAAATGATAATATGATAAATAAAAATTATTATAACTGATACGTGTAATTATTTATGAGTCGTTATTAATTACTATTATTAATTACTAATTAATTAATATAATAATTTATTTATTACTTAATTAACTAATAAGTATTTTACTAAATTTATTTATATATTTTTAGAGAATATGTTATTTTTATAGTAAATGGTATAGTTGTTAAAATTAACGACTGATATTTTGTTAAATTGTTTAATTTACTAAATTAATAATGGAAATGCCTATTTGCGTCACCTCATTATCAAAAATATTTCTTTTTAACTGTCGGCGCAACACTGGCCCGGTATTGGTTTCGGTATAAAAAATTTAAGAGAATGTGTTCATGTTATAAGTCGAGTATTTTTGAAGACGCCGTGGAGTAGGGGTAAAGTACGAAACCAGTAACCGCAAGGACCGGAGTTCAATTCCCAACATCGGAGAATTAAAAAAATAAAAATACACATTTTTAATTAATTTAAAAATTAATAATAACCTAAAATAACATTAAAAAAACAATTAAAAACTAAAAATTCGATATATCCCATTTTTTATTGTTAAGAATTGAAAAATTAATTAAAATAAAATCAGTACTGGTAGCCAGTACTGGCCCAATGTAATACGGTGTTTCGTTGCCAATATTGATCGCCATTACTGGGCCTTTAATGGGCCAATTTACAATTTTCATCTGGGGATTTAAGGTGTTGCGAAATAAAGACTAGTCAAATATTATAAACTGAAGTCGCAGAAATTATTGATTGCATTTTTACTGTATACTTATTATAGTATGAACTCGTTTTTATTTATTTAGACGCCAAAATAGATTCATAAATAATGACATTAGCATAATTTAGCGAGGAAAAAATGATAAACCGGTTTTGAGATCTGTTTCTTTTTTTCTCACTTTGTTTTATATTTAGTCGCATTTTTTGACATTTATCTATTACCATAATAATGAAGCAAATAATGGCATTTCAATTTGCATCGCAACGAACAAAAAATTCAATTCTAAATAATTGACGATTAAATGCTTTTGTAGCATTCAAACTGAACGAATTCCACTTAATAAGCCGATTTTATTGATTAAGTACAATGTAAAATATTAATTCACACATTTTGGAATATTTTGACATTCTATTTTAAAATTATTTTAAAATTAATATCCCATTTTTAAGGATAAATTATCGTACATCAGTCTCAATTCAATTCAGGATATTCAAATAGAAATTCCGTAAGGTTGATTGTAGCATAAAAAGTGATTTGCATTGCAAATGTGATTGTTTCATAAAAGGTCATATCGTGTATAAAATTGTCCAAATGTGTATTTCAATTTATCTCGTGTAAAAGAGTCCAGTTTATTTTGGTTTTAAGCATCCAGCATGTAGAAAAATGTACGAAAAGTTAATGTTTTTAGAAGACTTTTGGAATGCAAGTATTCCACGTCCGGAGTGCGGAAATTATTTTTGCTTTTTCAAAAAAGTTGCAACGACGTCCAAATATCCGAGATTTTTTTAATGCAAGCGGAATTTTGTAATTATAATTATAATGTAAGTAATTAGTTCGGAACTGTTAAAAATGTTTACTTCATGTGGTTTTTCACATGAGTGCAACATTCAAACTTTAATGCTAAAACATGAATTGAATTTAAAAAGCGTTGGTTATGATTAATTTTCCATTAATTAATAAAAATATAATACAATTTTAGATAGGTTTTATGATTGAATTTAATTATAATTTTATCAAGTAATTGTGATTTCAGTTTCTTTATCATTTTGATTAATTCGTTTAATTGGCATCGGTAATAGAACTTCATTTAAAGTTGCAACGTTCATAATAAAATAAAAATTATAATTAAAAAAGGATCTGTTAAACCTGCTGAAAAATATCGGTTTTTGTTTTGAATATTAATATGCTATGAACTATTTTCAGCGTTCGCTTAAAACTTTGTTTTTAGATAATTAGTTTTTCATTGAACTCATATTATCAATTTTGTTATGGTTACTTTTTCTTTAGCTAACTTCAATCATAATAATTTACTTCAACTTTGAAGTAAGGTACAAGTAAAACCATCATCGTGGCTAACTTCACTTTCAACAAATTTTACTCTTATAGCATATATAATTCCGTTCTAATAACATTTTTAAAGAGAATTCGAGTAAAAACTGCTTGAAAATTTCAAAAAATGCTCGGTAATTTTTTTTCCGTAAAATTGCAATTCCTGACTAACTTCACTCATTAAAAATAATACATTAAGTACCATGTTTCCCGACGTACTTACAGTATATATCATATCTGACATCGGAACAGGAAAGAGTACTTTTCCGCCCGCGGGCATTCGTCTTCAAAATGAGCAGAAAAAGAAATACTTTTCTACCCAAGGGCCCAAAAGTATTTTTTGCCCTAATCGCGAAAAAAAATATTCTATGATATTTAAAAACAGATGACACTTGTGAGTAAAAAATAATTTTCCCAACTTGTGAGTCGAGTATGTATGCAGTGTTATTGACTTTTCATCATCGCGGCTAATATTGCGGCGTATTGACCGCAATGCCGGCGGTTCTTACGTTGACAGTCGATACGCTCTTTCTTTCATGAATGAGTAGTCGTTTCTCGTGCGTTTTCTTCGAATCGATCGTTGTAGGGTCGAAACCCACGAAGGCGAAGTGCCTCGTCAAATTCCTGCCGCTATATATACGTTTTTTCTTTCTTATTCTTTGTATTCCGAGCGATTGAAGAGCGCGTGCGCACCACTTGTAACTCTGTATGAGTTATTTTCCGGAAAAAAGTTTGCCGCCCCATTATTTGTCGAAGTTTGCAAAACAATAAGAATTGGAAAAATGGGGAAAAAAGTGACGAGTTTCCATTTCGATTAAGACATGTAGATGACGGAGAAATAAAACGAACAAAAAAAAATGGCGCAGACGAGGATCTAATTACAGGGATACGTATTCGATAGAGTTTGCGGTTTAAGATAAGGTTATGTTTGCATGCGAAAAACACAATGTTATCTATGAATGAGATCGAGTTAACCTCATTCGAAATTGTGTTGTAATTTTATTTATGATATTACTGTTGATTACTGTTGAAGTATAATTATATTATGATTTATTATAATAAGGTAGCGGTACGGAGTTAGTGCGCCATCTATAGAAGCTAACTTCATTCTTATGAAAAATTTAATTTATCTTTTTATTATATTTTCTCTTTATATTACGTTAATAAAATAGATTTTTCACTATTGTTATTTCATTATTTTTGTATTAACAATATAATCTTTTATTTAGGGTTGATAAAAATCACCATTTTTTTTAATAAAAAAATCGATTTTTTTATTGAAATCAGATTTAAATCCGATTTAAATCACAATATTCAAAATATGAGTAAATAAATGTAATTTTTAGTCAATTTATTTTTTGTAATTTTCTTATTTAAGTTAGTTTTCTTAACTTTCTTAGTTTCCTATCTTAGTTAGTCTTGTTACTTTTGTTAGTTTTATTAGTTTTGTTAATTTTCTTAGTTTTTTTGATTTTGTTAATTGTCTTAGTTTTTTGATTTTGTTAATTGTCTTAGTTTTCTTCATTTTGTTAGTTTTCTTACTTTTCTTATTTTAATTAGTTTTACATAGTTTTCATTTTTTAGTTAGTTTTGTTAATTTTGTTCGTTTTCTTGCTTTTTGTATTTTAGTTACTTTTTCTTAGTTTTCTTAATTTTGTTAATTTATTAGTTTTTTTATTTTAATTAGCTTCACATAGTTAGCTAATTAAAATTAGCTAATTCGTTTTTTAGTTAGTTTTTTTTATTTTAGTTAGTTTTGTTAATTTTCTTTCTTTTCTTAGTTTTCTTATCTTACTTAGTCTTGTTAGTTTTCTTACTTTTCTTATTTTAGTTACTTTTTTTAGTTTTCTTCATTTTGTTAATTTTCTTAGTTTTCTTATTTTAATTAGTTTTACATCATTTTAATTTTTTAGTTAGTTTTGTTAATTTTGTTCATTTTCTTACTTT
>JABFPJ010005916.1:0-11580 GCA_022817425.1 Gryon sp. ZL-2020
AAAATATGATAAAAAAGTGTTTCAAACAAATCCACTATAAGTTAAAATATTTTTAACAATATTTTAGAAACAGAAAAAAAAAAAAAACAAATTTCTTGGCGTTTACCTAAACTTTGCCAAAAAAAAAACTAAAACCCTAAACAAATTACTTGTTTTTTGTTATTTTATGAAATTGTTTAGGTTTTAAAAAAATTCTCCGGTTGTAAGAACTGAACTCCGGTCCCTCAGGTTACTGGTTTCGTACTCTATCCACTGGACTATGACGTCGTTGAAAATATTATGTTCGAAATGTCTACTTAAGTTGTTGCTTGGCTTCTGGGCTTGGGTCAACATTGTGCCGATAATAAATTCAGTAATTTTGATAATTAATTACAAACTTTTAATTAAATTTAAATTTTATGTCTTTAATTATTAATTAATTTTTTACTCCATAGTTATAGCATATTAATCTCATTATTTTATATCAATTAATGGAAATTTCAAATTGGCGTTTTTTTAATAAAATTATTTATTTTTATTTTAAATAAATATAACTTTATTATATAATAATATTATATTTATTAAAAAATATTATATAATAATATTATTTAAATAAATATAATATTATTATATAATATAATTTTAAATAAAAATCGCCATTACTGGGCCATTAAAGGCCCAGTGATCGACCGTGTTATTTCATCGTTGGCGCAATATTGGCAACGAAACACCAAATTACGTTGCACCAGTACTGGTCATCAAACGTTGACGCAACGATGGGCCAGTACTGGCTGCCAGTACTGGTTTTATTTTAATTAGTTTCTCAATTCTTAACAATAAAAAATGGGACATATCGAATTTTTAGTCCTTAATTGTTTTTTATGTTATTTAAGGTTATTATTAATTCTTAAATTAATTGAAAATGTTTTCTTTTATTTTTTTAATTCTCCGATATTGGGAATTGAAATCCGATCCTTGCGGTTACTGGTCTCGTACTTTACCCCTACTCCTCGGCGCCTTCAAAAATACTCGACTTATAACATGAACACATTCTCTTAAATTTTTTATACCAAAACCAATACCGGGCCAATGTTGCGCCGACAGTTAAAAAGAAATATTTTTGATAATGAGGTGACGCAAGTAGGCATTTCCATTATTAATTTAGTAAATTAAACAATTTAACAAAATATCAGTCGTTAATTTTAACAACTGAACCATTTACTATAAAAATAACATATTCTGTAAAAAGAATAATGATATAAATATATAGATAAATTTAGTAAAGTACTTATTAGTTAATTAAGTAATAAATAAATTATTATATTAATAATAATTTAAACCACAAGCGGGTTTGCTTGTGATGCTTTTGTCTTGTGACAAATAAACCTAAAAACATTAGATTTTATGATATTTTTTGACAATCATCATCTGTGTTTGCTAATTAACAATAAATAACAATAATAATTGTTTATATAAATTAAAATTGTTTATAACAATTGAAATTGAAATGTTATTTTTGAAAATGGATAAAAATACACTATCCTAAAACAATCAAAAATAAAATAAAATTCAGGAAATAAGACACCGCTACACAGAAAATAAATTCGGACAACTGATGCACGTATACGTGCATCTATTGTACGTAACAAGCCTGCATGTGACGCCCGTTAATTACGGGCTACTGTTGCCTTTTTTCCGCGTTTAAGACGCACGTCACACGTGCATCTATAGACTGTATTTTCATGTTTGACAGTAGTGCGGAATTAATAGGCATCAGTGCACCATTTATTAATGACCATGGTCATTAATAAATGTTTTGAAGTGATGTTTTTGTAAAACAATCAATTTGTTACTCAGAAAATATGGATTCGTTTTTAAAAAAATATAATTACTGTAGTTTATTTTAATCACACAAAATATCGTTTATTTCTAAAAATTATGGTATAATAATTATATTATTAATATATATTTCTTTTTTATTGCTTTCATTATTAAATCTGTATATATATTGTTTTATTATATATAAAAAATAATAAACAAATTGTATAAATATGAAATTATCAATTATTATATACTTTTAATAATTTATTTGCAGAAAAATTACATTTTGTCCGTAATAAAATGTCTTTAATTGAATAAACTGTGATGGTTGTATGAAGATGATGTTTTTTAATCTTTAATTTTAATTTTGATATATCATAATAATAGTAAATAAATGTACTATGAAATATTAATAACGTTTTTTACAATAATTTACAGTTGTTAATTAGTTAAAAAGCTATTTGACATTTTTTATAACATCAAATCTTTTGTTAAAATATGACACGCGAGAAAGGGCAACAGAAGTCCGTTTTAACGGGCAAGAGTTATCCTTTATATTGCGGGTCACAGACGCCCGTGAATTAAGCGCGTCAGGTGCACTAAAATAAGGATATGATTTAACCTTATTTTTAAGTGCATCTATAGCCTGTATATACGTACGACAGTTGTACAGAAATATTTTTTGTGTACGATTCTGGTCGATTGTCATCCTAAATCTCGACAGCGTGATAAAATAAGTGTACGACGGAGCGCGAATCGGAGTAGCGAATAAAGCCGTTACGTACGAAAGGAGAGAATGACAAAGAAAACTGCCGAAGAAAGAGCGAAAACAATAAACGAAGAACACCAATATGAAGCTGGAATAGCAGACTAATAGTTTAAATAAAATTAATATGTTTTTCTAAATCAATTAAGAATGAAGAATGTAAACCGCAGAAAATGAAAGTGAAACTTTAAAATGCGTTTTTCTCGTAAACTTATTTTTAACAATTTTCCAAATTTTAAATGTTGGTGGGAGCTCAATTTTCATCCAATTGGCTTCTTTTCTTTTAAACTGTTCAGAATTCAATCCTTTAGGACAATTACGGACAGATTTTGAATAACTATTAATAAAAAAAAGTTGTAAACAATAAAGTAAAAGAAAACACGTTTTTTTGGCGTTTTTTGGCTTGATTTCACATTATTGTCCATAACTTTTGTTTGTTAATAGTTATTAAAAATCTGTCCGTAATTTACCTAGTCCTCTAAATAAAGAACAGAATGGCGCCAATAAAAATAAAATTGCTTGTAATTTAAGGTCCCAGTACCTTTTTGAAAATGGGCGTTTTTGAACATTTATTTGTTAATGAAAGAATTTAAATGTTTTTAAGAGTATAAAAAAATATAAATCGAATATGTTTTTTTACAATTATTAAGATTGAAATAAAATAACGTTACGAGTAATTTGAAATTTCGATGTAAAATAAAAACTAATAAACAGAATTAAATTCTATAAAAATGAAAATTATTTCAGAGAATGTAATCGTTCGTTATCAATTCAATCCGATAATATTCTCATAAAAAATATAAAGTTTTTTGCGAAGTTGTGTATGGATCAAAATAAATTCATCCAAAATATATCAATATTTTGGGAAAAATAAATACAGATATCAAGTATCTAATATCATCCGAAATTGCCAAAATTTGCACGTGGTCTCCCAAATTATGCACAGCGTGCGAGATGTGGGATGCTCTCTGGTCCGAATATAGTGGAGAAAATAAAATCCAAAGGCTACCCTAGTGGAAAAAGATGTCTGGATATAATATGGATATAGTCTGGATACACTTTGCCAGAATATATCCAGACTAATTTTTCCACGCGGGTAATCCCTTCGATTATGGTGTTGGAGATGATTATAATCCTTGTGCAAAAATAAGAATCAATTTGACTTTGCATCGATTTATTTGATTTCGTCAACAGCGGCAATATATATATTCTATTCTTGCATAAAAACCTCTCGCCATGAAAATCATATAAGAGAATACGATTACATATCAAATCAACATAATCAATAAATAAGAGTAATAAGAAAAGATTTTACCGAATCTATGCGACTTATATGCAATAATACTAAAGCATAGACTGAAAGAGTGTAAATCTATAGCAATATGCCATTAAAGTATAGATATATCCTATGCTTTGGCTGTATAGTTTAATTCTATGGAGTGCACCGTTTTAAACGGTGGAGCGCATAGTTTTAGAATGTGTGACTAAGCATTATTTTGAATCTCAAATAAGAAAGAATAATAAACATTATAAACAAGGATATAAAATAAGTAGTTAAGTTAATTTTTATTTAAAATATTAAAATCAATAAATATAAAAATAAATATATAAATTTAACTCATATGTATAAACTAGCTGAAGCCCCGGCTTCGCCCGGGCGAAACTCTAAGACCCCAAACTTCCTGAAAACTTTCTGACAACCCCCTGAAAACCCCCTGAAAACCCCCTGACAACCTCCTGACAAACCCCTGACAACCCCCGACCTGAAAACCCTTTAACAACCCCCCACAACCGCCTGAAAACCCTTTGACAAGTCCGTGACAATCCCCTGATAACCCCGTCACAATCCCTTAATAACCCCCCGACTATCCCCTGATAACCCCCTGACAACCGCCTGACAACCGCCTATCATTTTGGAGGATTTTAGCTAGTTGCTCTCAAAATTTAAGCAAAATCGGTTCGGTAGATTTTGCGTGATTGACATACAAACAAACACACAAACAAACAAAATCTACCGAACCGATTTTTTTCAAATTTTGAGAGGAACTAGCTGAAACCCTCAAAAGTGTCGTAGACTATATAAAATTGCGATATATAACGTAGTTTTTGAAAAAAAAAAATTTTTTTTCCGATTTTGGACTCCCCCTTAGGCGGTTGTCAAGGGGTTGTCAGGGGGTTGTCAAGGGGATGTCAGGGGGTGGTCAGGGAGTTGTTAGGGAGTTGTCAGGGAGTTACCAAGGAGTTGTCAGGGGGTTGTCAAGGGGTTGTCAAGGGGTTGTCAAGGGGTTGTCAAGGGGTTGTCAGGGGGTTGTCAGGGGGTTGTCAGGGAGTTGTCGGGGGGTTGTCAGGGAGTTGTCGGGGTGTTGCCCGGGGGTCGTCAGGGTGTTATCGGGGGGTTGTCAGTGTGTTATTTCAAGAGCTTCGCAGACAATGTTCAAAATAAGGTAAAATTTGGTCCAATTAAGGCTAATTATGGTCTCAATAAAGTCAAATATGGTCACATTAAGGCCAAATATGGTTCCAAAAAGGGCAATATTCATCAAACTTTTTCCTATTTCATGTGTCCTTATTCAAGCCAAATATGTTTCTCTTAAGGCCAAATGTGGTCTCAATAATGACCATATTTGTCAAGCTTTTTTCTATTTCGGGTGGTCTTATTAAAGCTAAATATGGTCACTAGAAGGTCAAATATAGCCCAAATAAGGCCAAATATGGTTCCAATAAGGTATCCTGATTATCGAAATCGACTATTACACTTATGTCACGCCAGGCATTGATATGGTCTGACCGAAATTTCGTATAATGGTATTCCACTGCAAAACCCAATCAAGGTCAAGTTTAGCCACATCATGGTTAACGTGGATTGTCCCACCGGGCGCTAACCAGGTAACCATGCCGTAGCCATACCTTGATTCTTGATAGTCGTTATACACGTGTTTTGTCTAAATTTGAAAACATGGATGTCCTATCAGGGCCATTTTTGGTCCTTATAAGGACATCCATTTATCGAAACAAGTGTAAAATATATACAATGCATATGCATAAACACACAGAAATGCGCGCGTACACACGCATGCATACACAAACACACAAATTTACATTAATGTCGAAAAAAGTTAAAATAACATAAATACCATTTCTCAAGTGAAATTAGGCATTATTGAAAAAAATGACTGACATAAAAGATGTTTGTTTTTCATCGTTTAATACGAATATAACATCAAAAAAATACATTTCCATTTAAAAAATTGATTGACCTTCAAAGGACCTTGAAATTGTTGTTCTTATCATGAACTAATGATACCAATCAATTTCCCTCATCAAACTGAGCAACTTTTATTTTGAAATTTTTTTCGTTAGAAACTTACTTTTTGAGTTATTCCAGGTGAAAAATTAAAAGGAGACACCCTGTATATCATATAGAAACATCTGATGTTTAGACATTGAAACAGCCCTAACACAACAGATTTATCGAAATGATATTGATTCGATATCGACGTAAACATTGATTTAATATTCCGAAATTATTATATCAATATCGAATCGATATGTGAATGTCCGCTCAGTTGATATCGAATCGATGTTAATCATTCAAACATCGATTGAAGCTCGATATAATGTCTATATAATATTTGTTCAATATCGAAAGTTGTATATTGAATGAATGTTGCTATAATATTATTGCCATATCGATTTAATATCGACTGCCAAACATCGATTCCATGTTGACTTAATATTTACAATTTTTACAAATATTTCTAAATTTCTAGAAAGTAAACCAATATCTTTTCATCTTTGGCCCACAGTTGCGCTATTTTGTCATTTCACAATTTAAAATAACATGCCAAACCATTACCAATCGTGGGCCAACCTACATTAACTTATTTATTGTTAAAATAAAATTGCCATAAAACTGCTCTACTGTATTCAGACTCTATTAATTTTGGTTTATTAAACATATTTCCACTTTCATTGTGCCATTTGTTTGCCGATGAACGTCTCAAAATTGGGCTATGATAAATATCAAGTGTCATCTGCCAGTACCATGTTTGTCCTGATTGTTACTATCGGCAAACGGCAGAAATTTCTACATGGGCTGGATTCATACACATTTACTTTATCTCTCGTATTTACTCTTTTTCCAGTTACTCCGGGTCCCTTTTCTATCATTTTCTCGTTCTTTTTTTGTCTTTTTTTCTCTTTATAGGTTTCTCCCAAACGAAAGAAAAATCACACTTGCTTACTTTTCCTAGCTTGACGTAAAGCGGTGCACAAAAGATGGCCGACTTTGGGTGTTCAATGCGCTTTTCTCTGTTGATTTGAAAGATTGTCGCGATTCTTGTTTAACCTCATCCGACCCATCGATCGCACAGGTTGAACGATGTTGCTTTTCTACACAAACTCTCTCGTCGATTAATTACAATTGTGATTCACGTCGTAGCAACTTTTGCAACATTGCGGTTTTATGTGCGTTGTTGCCTACTTTATTTTTTTTCACCTTTTTTAGCTCTCAGCACTTTGCTTTTATTTCACCGTCGATTTATTTTGTTTATCAAATTGTATCTAACGAGAAAATTGTACCACTCAATTGCAGGATCAAAGCAATTTTGTGTCCTTTTTTACTTCCTTTTCGACGAGCCTTTTTTTCTATTTTCTTAAAAAAATACTTAAACAAATAATACTGAACATTTGTTCTTCCTCTATTAATTACAAGGGTTATCATTTTTGTTCTTTCTTTTATTTTTTTTCTGGTATTTACTTTGTGACTGTTGCTTATTTTCAATTTAATAAAATAACAATAAGCAACGCTATTAAGCAAATAAAAATTTATTTCTATTTTTGTATGCTTTTAATAATAAACAATGAATATTTTTTTATTGAAATATCCTACCTACAAATAAATCTTATGTGTATATAATAGAAAAAGATAAAATCTTCTGTCAAAGCAAATAAATTTTGTTTTAAATTATCAGCAATAATGAACGATTCCATGAGCTATCGTTGATACTAAAATCATGTTGTTATTTTTTTCTTTCATTCAACAATAATTACATCAACCAGCTTGAACATTTTCTGCGTAAATATCTCTTTTATATTCGCGATGCATTTACCTTTGTCAGTACCTAATTATGTTTCACTTTTCGTCAAAAAATTATCATTTTATCATGAATGCCACAGCAAACGATATTTTTTGATCTTTGAGGCAATATATCGATAACATTTCTATTTTTATCTACTTCTTGTATCCGATTCATTTTTCATTTTAACAAAATATTCTAGTACGTTTTCTAAAAATACATTCATTTTTTACAATAATTAGTAAACTGGTACAGAAATTCGAGAATATGTCATCGCTTTGTTAATTGTAAAATTTTTTTCCTTTTTTCATAATAATTTTCAATATTAGAGTATATTTTTGCATTATAGAATTTAGAATAAATTGGTATTGACAAAAATGACGGTTTTTATTTTAAATTAGAAAACGTTTTCCGTCTTTTTCTACTGCTTACAATTCACTTTGTATCGTGACAAATCAACGTCGGCGTATATCGTTTGCTTTTTTATTCGAACGAGTGCGATCCCTTTATTCGCGGGAGAGCCCTTCTCATTGTGAGGAGGGCTCGAAGTGATACAGCTGACGCACGCGCTGATCAAGTAATTTATATATTTTGAGGATCTGTCGAATGTTCAAACTGGATATCGAAATAAAGTGTAAGGATTTCGAAAGTGAGAAAACGAGTACCCTTAAAAGGTAGGGAATGATAAAACTTAAAGTGCTGGTTGATTTGAAAATGGCAGATTTTCCATGTGCGGCAATTCGTATAAACTGATATTTCAGCCCCTTAGACTTCGAAGTTAATGCGTTATTTTCATTATTCGCGTTTAACCAATGAGGGATGCAATTTTTATTAGTTTTCAACCCGAATAAAGAAATAAATTAGCTACAATTTTTTTTTTTCACTTTGTTTGATGGAAATAAGAATTGAAAATGAAGTATCAGAAAATAAACAAAAAAATCTAACTTATAATTTATAATGCTACATTTTTTATTTAAAATTTAAATAACATTCACTTCTGAGTATAAAAACGTATATTTGCATCAAACATTTATTACAAAATTATTAATTAAATAAAAAAGAAGTGAAACTTTAGTTAATTTATAGCGAAATTTTTCAATCAAATAAAAAAATATGAATCAGTGTTTTATATGAGATAATATTATTATTATTTAATCAAGTGATTAAAATGATGATAATTGTTTTAATTAAAATTTTTTATTGTTTATTTTTTAGAGGCAGTTAACAAAGTTTCTGCTCCTATAAATTTATCTTTTAATTTTTGGTATCCCGAATAATAATTGCGTCAATGAATTTTCGAAATAGTTTTATTTCCTCATCAGAACTACAATAAAATATATAAGAAATATAAAATGTTCAATCTGATATTAATAGTTACAATATCGCTTACATTTCTAATAAATTACATTTATTGCTTATATTTGTCGTTTATAATTAGTTTTATTTGTGATTAGAAGGTTATGTTTTTGTCATATATATTTTAAGACTATATTTTGTGATGATAGAATGTTTGATTGTAAATTTATATCACAAAATCTGAATTTTAATTTCTCTATTGTAATTTATGTGACAGATTTTGTTTTGATTTTTAATTTAAAATCAAAACAAAATCAAAGCAATATCAGATTGAACGTTTTACATTTTTTATATATTTAATTATAGTTCTGATGAGGAAATAAAACTGTTTCGAAGTGTCATTGATGCAATTATTATTTAAAATACCATAAAATACAAATTTTTTATTTTTATATGACAGTGCAGTATCACATCAGAAAATTATTATTAACATAAAAAATCATTTTGCTCTTCCATTAAAATACATTATTTTTAAAAGTAGCTGCTTATTATTATACGACGAGAGAAATCTGCGCTGACAATTGGTTAGCATCATTTTTCAATGATTGCGAGATGATACCCTAACAGGGGCTGCAGTTGCAACTTTCATTATTTATAGCTAGCCGTGCAACCCACTTTACCTTCTTCCATCTTTGCAACTTTGTCTCATTTTATCTCCATATTCTATTTTTTTGTGTCCTATTCACTGTCCTTTTCGTTCCTGGATCATCTTTATTTTTGATCTATAGATGCTTTCTTTATTTTTTCTGTTCATTTTTTCAACTGCTTGCGCGCAACCTTGTCAACTTTGACTTGAATACACTTACTGAGACTTGAAAAAGAGAATCTATTGCGGTACACAAGCGATAGCATAATGATTGCGAGATTCCGTGACTAATTTACTATTGATTATATGTCAAGCTTGGAATCGCAACTCGACGCATCCCTATGAAAACTCGATACGGCTTTACCTTGAATACACAGATCTCGATGTTATTTTTTTTGCCAGTTTTCCGTATTACTAATCCCGATAGTTTCACGTCAGACTTACATATCAACAAACTGTCCAAAAATTTAAAAAATCACCCTTTCCGTTTTATTATTCTTCGTATACAAACTTTTATTTTTCCATACTCTCCCACCAAGCAAATCCAATAGTTTGCCAACACTGAAATATAGATATACTGGAAGGCTTACTTTTTGCCTCAACCAATAAGCGGAAAGCAAGTAGAGATAGATAGCTAGCGAGGGGGCCGACCTCTTCATCTATCAAGTTTGCGCATGCGCAGTAAATTAGGAGTACAGTCAATTTCAAAACTATTGTTGTGAATTCAGTTGATACATATTTTGTGTTGATTGTTGTAAATGGTTTTTAATTTAATTTTCATGAACTTTTCTAAGTGCTACTAATTATTTATATACATTTAAATGAATTTCGTTAGTCAATTTAGGAAAAACAAGTTCATACATTTATAGGTTAAAAAGTTTACGTTTAAACTTTTTCACCAGACTGTACAACAAAGAAAGGTAGCCCTCTCAACATTTTCTATCTGTACTCGCGAACGGTCAGTCAGTGCCTGTTCCAGTATATCTATATTTCAGTGCTTGCCAAACTTAAAAATCGGCCCTTGATTGATAATACGTCGATAGTCAATCCTCTATATTGAGTTAGTCCCAATGATGGCTCAGCTATTGGTTTACTATGCTTGCATGAGATGTCCGTTGGTCCATCGTCGGACACCAAGGATGAGCTAATGTACAATCGTTGGTACCCAACCATTGTTGACGATAATGACCCAAGCATTGCCCAATGATTGTTACTAAAGGTTTTTTTTAAATAAAATATAATTTTAAGAAATATTTGTTAATACCAAATTTTGTCTGTTCTTCCAGTTATGTTATCCTGAACATCACTTTTCAATAAATAATGAAAAACCTCGGTACCTCTTTTCAAAGTGTTACTTGGCTTGCGGAATTATTGTTCAGACAATGGTTAAAAATAAATCATTTTAATTGTTAATTAAATTATTATTGAATATTTATTATTATTATTAAATTGTATTTTTATTATTATTAAACACTTTTATTAAACGCTTTTATTTAACTTACTCAGCGTCATCAAATCTTGCAAACGCTATATCTCTGGACCCATTAGTCCGAATGACTAAAAAATTTTGTCCACATGATTAACTTCGGTGACAATACATTCTGACAAAATTTGGTGTCAATGCCTCTTACCTGTTTCTTTCTAGCCATACTCCTCATTTTCGGAAAAAATAAAGAATTTTCGAACGTTTTTGAACGTTTTTGAACGTGTTTGAACTTGTTTATACGAGTTTGAACAAGTTTAAACACGTTTCATTGTTTAAGAGACTATATATGGACCCATATATCGACCTATATACAGGGTGTACCATAAATATATGACATGAATATTACCATCAGACTTATTTTGCAGACCGTCAGTTCTGCAAAATTAGACATTGCCACAGATTCAGCCATGGTTGCCACGGCGTTTCCTAAGCTGTGGAAAATGCTATGGTCATACGACATGATACGAGCCATCGTATGGCAAGGAATGTGGCTCTTGGCATAATATTT
>JABFPJ010005917.1:0-11577 GCA_022817425.1 Gryon sp. ZL-2020
TATTGAGATGACAGATGACAAAATTTGGCTTAAAATTGTATATTAATGTATACAGTGAGTCGAATTGACATATATGACAATAATGTATTATTAAGATTATAAATTAAACATAATGAACAAAAATAGACAAATATAATTTCAATATTATGTAAAGAAAATTACTGAATAATAAAATACTACTTTGAAAGTTAACAATAAAAATTTGCATGCTTTTAATAAAATTTTGGAAATCGTTGAATGAGTTATTTAAATTTATAAATAATATTTATAATTAATGAATCTTAAATAAGTATTTCAATGAATTGAATGCTGGTTTTATATTTCAATCTAATCACATATAAAAATTAAATTTCTTTTTTGACTAAAAAAAACCAAACCTAATAATAAATTCAATAAAAATGACTGGACAATATTTTTTTGTTACAATTGTATAAATTTATACCAGAATAGGTAAAATTATAGTTCCAATAATAAAATTTTATAGTTATACTCTAAACTTATATTGCAACTTTAATCATTTATATCTCATCATATATAATTATTGTTAATGTACTGTATTTTCGTATTTCAACTATAAATGTTTAGAATGGTTATGAAGTTACAATTTATTAACTATATTTTTTTACTTTGAATTTACTTTTCTGGTAATTGCAATATAAAATGTACTATAATTTTACAGTTCACATTTACAGTGTACATTTACACATTTACATTATAACCATGTGAATATTTATTTATATGTATATATTCACTTTTAATATTTTTGTTTGAAATAGTTTATTGAAATTTTCATATAAAACGATTTAGTAGTGATATTAAAAATCATACAAAAAGTGTTAATTTCATTACCATATCTATATAAACCACGACAACAAAAAAAGGACATAAAAATGATCCTGGCGAAAGCTATCCATTTCAAGCCGATTTTAAGAGTAAAAGAATCATGAAATTACGAAGGAAAAAGCCAACAAGAAAGCATTCTAATTTGCAAAAAATGTAAATTTAGTCATTTAAATTCAGTGGTGGAAAATCCATAAAAATAAAGACCTTAATCAAGATCTCTCACTATTTTTAAACTGTATAACAGTATTATATACGAATTGAATACGATTATTGACTGAAATTGATCATTTTTTTGTACGAAATGTAAATTGTTATATTGACAATATTAATTACGGAAAAATGTGTTTGTTTTAATTTTTCTTCACTTTTATCATTATTAAAAAATTGAATGTTTTATTTTAAAATATGCTATGAATATTTTATAATACACCTTATTTATCATTTTAAATATCATAATAGCTAATGAATTTGAGAAAAATGGAAAAAACCTCATAGTCGGACAGTGGCTATTCTGAATGGTTTTCCTACGTTTTGTTAGATGTCACATACAGTAGTGACCGATTCTTCAACTAAACCCCTTATAATGTCGCCACAGCACGCATCGACTACGAAAAGCAATGATTTATTTATTCACTTACGTACAGGGTTCTGACATTTCCAGAAATATAACATAGCATAGCTTTGCTGTAATTTTTATATTATAAGCGATAATCGATTGTTAAATAAAATCTTACTTGTACTTACGCTTTAAAATTAATACTTGTTAAAGCGAGATTTAACAAGTTAAATAATAATTTCCTGTAATAGTCAATTTTATGACTTCATCTTTTAAAATCTTTTATTAAAGAATTTTTTGAGATTTACAAAGTATGTTAATTTTTATCTACGACAATTTTATTTCTGTAAATTAAAAAAGTTGCCTTTATTCTAACGGTAAAATTCACTTTTTTCAATAATTCAAACAAAAGAAATATCATTTTATCATATCGATAAATTCGATAAATCAAACTGCACTAATATTTTGATTAAAAAGATATATGAGCTGGTTAAATGAAGTAAAATTCTATTATAACGATAATTTTGCTAATTATGTAAATAATAATATTATGCAATATACCGTTGGATCGACAGATTTGATTAATTAACATCTTATTAATTGGATACTGAACAACTCCACTGTAAATTAGCTACAACATCAATCACAAAATAATAAACTTCAAATTATATTTCACTATTAACTTATTTTAGTAATACTTCATACTTTTTATATATATTTAACTAATTTAGCATCTTTCCACGGTTCGAAAGGATATTAGTGTTTCACAGCAAAAAATATTTTAAGTGAACCACTAATAAAGTCAACGAAATTAATCAAATTTTCATTGATGTTATTAGTGGTTCACTTAATTAAAAACACATTTCTCGTTTCAGACTCTATATATACAATCCTATTTTCATAATCTAGAATTAATAATATATATTATATAAAAAATAATAGTAATAAAAATAATAGTAATAAAAATAATAAATAATTTCTGAATATTAATACATACAAATAATGCTTTTTCTCTACCAAAGTCAAAGTAAATTTAACTTTAAATTATATTTAATAGGTTTTAAATTTCCTATTTAATTGATTTTTTTCTATAATGAAACATTTTTTTCAAAAAATAAGTTCATTTTAAATGAAGAACAAATAACTGATACGTTTAATCACTATTACAATATTTTCCTCTATTTTTTAAGCTAATTTTCTGATTTATTTTATTTGTAATACAAAATAAAAGTAAAAAAAATGAAAATAATTTAATCATATATAAACATTGGTTATAAAAATAATAGAAGCGTCTCAGTTATTATGCAAAAAGTTAAAATAAACACCATTACGGAAGGCAATGCAAGTTACATGTACATTTCATGAATTTATTTTACTTTCGCGGACGCTGTGTAAATCACGCAAATTTTTTTTTCACCCATCAATGATTCACAGCGCGCCGCGCGATATTTACTGTTGACATGCGTGAACTGAGCTTGTATCCCTGTATTTGTGTAAATACTGCGCGTGAATCCGCTTCGCTGAGATACTCATACGACTAAATCGAATGTAAACAGTCAGAGCTTGAAAGTAAAAAATTGAGAACGAAGAATCAATGCCACGTCAATCACGAAGTTAAAATCGTTTACGTACGGACAGTGTAAAAAAGTCACAAAAAGAGGAAGCAGAAGAAGCAAGAAATAAGTCGCGAAAAACTCATTGACAATGCAAACAAATATATGTAACAAAATTATATATTTTGATTTCATTGCAAATGATTTATTTTATAATTAATAAGTTGGGGTAAAAAACACGGACAATTTTGCATAAATCATGAACTTTATGACTAATTTGCTTTATTCAACCGATCTTTAACCTAGTTTGCATAAAAACGTACATGCAATTCTTAGTTGTAAAATATCCTATCTTTCATTCTCACCGTTACTTAGAAAAAGCAAATGCTGGACAATATATGGACATACAAAAAGTGTTCCGCACAGTGAAACAGCAATGTGCAGTGGGCAAATAATTTTGCATCTTTATGCTTTATGACTGAGGTTCGTAGAAGAAACGAAGAATATGAAATAATAAAGTACCAAAAACAATATTTATACAACTCAGCTTCCGAAATAGTATTCAATTTATGAGAAAAAAATGACGGAAAAAAGCCGTTAGAATTGTTCCATTTTTTTATTCTGGAAAGTTCAAGCTTATAATAAATTAAATGGATTCAAATAAATAATATATATTTTGTCGATAAAAATCATTTTTCACGTTCAATTCAACAACAAAAGTGTTCAGAGTTATCACTATGAATTGAGATAATCTGAATGAGCAAATAAATATCCGGCAAATTCATTCGCAGCTTGAAAGCAAGCGAGCGGATGGTAAGTTTGTATGACAGTAGAAGGAACAGATACGAGCAAACCAGCCTCTACTGTATGCGGTCACAGTAGAGCTATGTGTGATGGAGATGGATTATCTCCCTTTCTCTCTTTTTTCTCTTTCTTTCTTTCTTTTTTTCTCTGTCTCTCTCATGCTTTCTCTCTTTCTGTATCCATCTATGAACACTACAGGGTAACAACAGATTCCCAAATAACCGACAAGCAAGAAAATGATGTTGTTTATTTCGGGAAATTAGACGTTTTTCCTGCACACACACAAATCGTAGTGCCTTTTATAGACTCTTTTTACGGTACAATCAGTGTAATCACAAAAGAAATTTATAAAAGAAATCTATCAACGTTTTCAGAAAAATTGGCAAATTATTCGATCAATAGACGGAATAAAAGATTTCCTAATTTTCTTAGCTGCTTTCATAGTATTTCTGGATTTTGAGTACTTTGTTTGAAATTTGAAAATTGACAATTTGTAGATACATCATATGTGAAAACGTAGTAAAGTAACTTGTACGAATAATAGGTACTGAAATATTTAAGATAACAATTTGTATCTTAGTCGTTTATGTTAACAATTGTAAGATATGATTCAACAATTACACTTGTAATGGAATAACCATTGCAATTTAGTTATGTAATTGAAAAACGTCAATGAGCTTACAGTACGGCACATTTGACTGAACAACATACTCAAAGTTGATTTGCAGTGAATTGCTCGAAATGTTTCCTTGTTAGAGTACATTCTACTTTGCAACTCTTATCTCTTGACATTCGGGAAACTCTAGAATACTCTTATAGTCGTGTCCAAATCACCGAAAGTACAAGAATAATTGTATTTCCCGTATATAGATGCTACTCTTAACATCATCACTTTCAATATAAGAAAATTGAACAAGAAGAGCTTCGCAATACATTGCAATATTTTAATTGCAATATCTATTTTAAACTATTTTTCTTTAACCTTCCGACTTAGTCGCCCCAAAAATCGGTTTTTATTTGTGTCTTTGTATGAACTCTATAAATACACTTGAAATTTTACAACAATTAATATTTTGAATTATATTTTTATAATGTAAAACGATTTTGATGATTTCGTGTTTTATTATTTTTTTATAAACAATTTGTGTGGGGCGACTTAGTCGTATTTTGTATTTTAAACTGTATTTTAAAACTGATTTTTGTTTAATATATATCAAATATTTTACGTAGTTATTACCAATTATAGCCAAAATTGTTAATTTAATGAATGATTTTACACTCGATTAGAACAAGAACAGTCAAATGTGTTTCTCGCAACAATAGTTCCGGAAGCGAGTGATGTATTTAGGTGCTATTGTTCAGAATATTACAGATATTATTTCTATTATTTTAATGTTCCTTTTTTTCGCCAAAGTGATTATAATGTAATAGTTGAGTTGTCTATAATATAATAAAAATATTTTAATTATGAAAGTATGCTTTATTTACAATATATTACTTAAATAAATAAAGAAAACCCGGCTGGGGAGAGCTAGTCGCCCCGCTTCATCACTTTTGTTATGAATCTGAGCTTGGGCATCAGAAGGTTAATAACTGAATATAATTTGTTTCATCTAAATTTTGATTTTCTTTACATTATCCCTAATATTTAGAGATTTTTATTTATATATCATATCCCTAGTAACAATTTATTTCGGGCCCCTACTAGGCATGCCCTAGGTTTTCGTAGGGGTCCTTAAAGGCTTTTATTAGGTTTAAATGTGGCCCTTGTAAGGTATGTAACACCTTCCCTCTATATCGCCCTTAAAGGTAAGCCAAAGGAGGCCCTAATTTTACCTAATAAAGGCAAACCATTATTGTTGTTTTTTCTTGAAACTTATTTGGGCCTTATAAGGTATACCATACTAATATTGTAATACCTCTTTATATTATATTTACTTTTCAGATTTTGCCTTTATATGCCCTTCATTTGCCAACATAAGAAAGCCTAATTAGGCTCATCTTTGGTTTATTGTGGTATACATATAATGGCCCATAATAACTCAAATAAGGGCCTGACTTTAGCCTTTAAAGGTGATTTTAAGGGACAGCGTTACACGCCCTACAAAAGCCCAATTAGCTATCATAAAGAGGCCTATAATTGGCATATATATGATTTCCTATTAAGGGCAAACCTTTATGTGCCTTTATTCGGCTTATTCAGGTATTCACAAAAAAATCAAATAATTCAGGCTTATTCAGGCTTACCTTATTAAGGCCAAACTTTTTTTTAGGGTTCACCATATTAATTTGTTACTAGGAATATTACATTTTTGCAGACAATAATATTTGATAAGACAAAAGAACATAGAATAAATACCTTATATCCAAATGAGGCATCTTTCCCGATGACTAACCGATTTCCGATTTACTACATTTCCGGATAATCGTTCACATGATAATACTTCATAAATAACAAAATGGAATACCTTCTACAAGTTTGTTTCATCTTGCTTGTCTGTGCGGAAACCAAAGATCGATTCTTGTTACTGCTACTCTACACGTACATCTTTATCAAACTTATTGGCACTGAAGCTTTCTGGCCTCTAAGTGTTGCTTCTATCGCGCCTTGAAATTAAATCCAGGTCTACCAGAAGTTCTAACGGTATCAGAATTTACCTAACATAAAGTTAGAATTCCAATTACCAATAATTCTATCGATTGCGTTGAGTTATAATAACAGACACAGGACATTCGTTCATTGTTATTTAAATATTAACATATAAATATATGGTTTGTTATTTTGTTATATTACACGCAGTGCAGCATTAATATAAAAATTTATGTTTAAAATTTACTGAACTTTTAGTTATACAGGGACAATTGCAAGATTTCACGAAAAATTACTGAACTTTGCATTAAAAATTATTGCGTTTTCATGAATTTTGCATAAATATTCAATAATATTTTATTAAAAAATCAGTAATTTTGCATCTGTCCCTGTATTACTGAAAGTTCAGTAAATTTTCAATGTTGAACATGAATTTTTTATTAATTCTGCTCTACGTGTAGAAATAATTGAATTAAATTATATTAATTAATCATGTAAGCTTATTTTATGTTGTAAGTTTCTTGAAAAGCTTGCATGATTACAGTTCCCACAGGCACCCCCGTCAAAGTTCATGAGTGTATATGAAACCAAAATGAATGACAACTGGATAAATGTTAGAATATAATATACCTTTTGGGACACATAATTCGAAAATTTATTTCATGTAGCATATATTGTTATTGGAAATAGTTACATTCCACCAAGGGAAAACAAATTAAAAAATGTACTACATAAAATCTTGACTTATTTATATCATTTTAAATATAAAAAAATGTAACAGAGTAAGAATTTACGATTTTTACTCTAAATTTCCAAATGTAAATAGCAATATTTATTTATTAAAAATCATAGTTTTCAGTGAAGACGAAACCACTAGTATCTTTTGTAATGTTACATAATTGATTTCTAAATTTATTGCCCTCCGTGTATATATAATTTGTTTATCTAAGACAAATTGTTTATTTAAAATATGTTTGACATAACATACATTTTAAAATACTTTCATTATTAATAGATATATTCTATTCTGTATAAAAGCTAACAAAAATATCGAACATTGAAACGTTGAAAAATATTTGACAATTTGTCTGATTTTGTAAGTCTTGTTTATCATGTGTGGTTATTTTGATGCAAAAGCGTCTTCTCCAGAAAGTAAACGATATGTATCACGATGACACATATTGATAAGTTTATACAATCGCACTACATTAACTCGGTGTGAACTCATATTTTACACACCGCTCATGAAATTTGAGTCGCAACGATTGACAATCTCAATAGATTGACCAATAGTAATTCCTCATAACGAGAGATGAGATCGCTACGTGATCAGAATGAAAAATCACCAAATATGTCGATGGCCCTGTGGTAACTACACGTTGCAAATTTAACACGTATATCGAAATTCCGATATGTGTCTATGTTGAACTGAGTTACCTGCCGCGTGTCAGAAATAAACAATGTGAATAAAAAAGAAGACAAAAATGAGAAGGGAAAAAAATGTACAAAAAATTGTACGAGATAACGCGTTACAATAAACTACGAGAATTTGTTATAGTTTCCTACAAGCACTTTTTTCCGAAAAAGACAATTTTCGAAAGATGCAATTTTTGATATATGAGATAGAACATATAAAATTGCAAATTTTTCAAACTCTCAGACGAGTGTAATTTTATCTGAGTGATGCACTGCAAATATTACATGGCGTATAACAGTACTACTTGACATCTGACCTTTAGTATAGAAAATGAAGTTGAGTTGTATCACAAATGAGTGCAGGAAAGATGTTTTAACATTTATAACTACTTTAATACAAAGTATTTTAGTTTCAGAAATTGGTAGTATCTTTGGCCAAGTGGAGATAAAAATAATGTTGACATTTTGTAATTTATATGTAAGATTGAATATGTTGCGAGAGTTAGAAGATTTTTGCACTACACAATTATATTTTTGATATTTTTAAACATATTTTTAGTTTTTATTTTTATTAATATTTTATTTTTAGACAAATGAGATACTTTAATTAATACAAATTTGTATGGATTTTGCGTCTGGATAGCGTCTCATGAACCATCTGAATAAATCATTGCCATCACAGCATGCTTACATTCGGTTGACCTTTGTAAAACAAAATTGAAACAAAGTTCTTGGTAGGGTTAAATCTGTCAATTAAACCATTATCAAGACAGAATGACAATTTCATAATAGAGTAAGTAGCAAATTTATTTGATTAATAACTTTTTGATTTATAAATGTACTTTGAAAATAGTAATAATAAAACATAAGTATAAAATATATTTCACATGTAATATATTTCAGTAAAAAGTATGGGAAGTAAGCATTTTATTAAAAAAATATTTTATAAAAACCGCCACATGATCAAAAAAGGAGTTTATCAAAAATTTAATTTATCAATCATACATTTTATAAATGCCTGCAAATGATCAAACACGCAAATTATCAAAATTGCTTTTTATCAGTCATGTATTTTAAAATTCCCTCCAAATGATCAAAAACGCAGATTATCCGAAATTGATTTTATCAATCATGCATTTTATAAATCCCTCCAAATTATCAAAAGTGCAGTTTATCATACATTTATTTCATTAAAAACTTTATTGAATTTTATAATATTTTTATTATAAAATGAGATTTCGATGAAATATTTATACAATGCATGATTGGTAAATTGAATTTTGGATAATTTGCATTATTGATAATTTGAAGGGATTTATAAAATGCACGATTGATACAAAGCAATTTTGATAAATGTTGTGTGTTTGATCATTTGCAATCATTTATAAAATGTATGATTGATGAAATGAGTTTTAGATAAACTGCATTTTTGATTATTTTGCAGTTTTTATAAAACGCATGAGTGATAAAATACTTACTTCATAAAATGCTGTTTTGGTTTTTTAACCGTGTGATAAAATACATTATCAATAATTTAATAGGTTTTATAAAATGCTTTTTTGATAAAATATCTACTTCCCAAAAGTATCATATGCTGTACATACCCTCACTGACGAAAATATAAAATATAATATATTTTTACTATTTTATAAACTTTTATAGAAAAGAAAAAATATATATTTTATGTAGATTCGAAATATTAAAAACAATATACAAATAGTATATAAAATATAAAACAAATATTTAGATTGTATATAAATTGTCATAACTAATAATATATGGATAACACATTTTATCCATATATCGGATTCTTTTTATTACGAAAATTTATTTCTATAATCTATATATAATCGTTATTATATATATTTTACTATTATATAGGTTTTAATTCTAAAATTGGATAATAAACTTGCAGTTTGCTTGTATGTGTATCTTTGCATAAACAATCTTATGATGACGACTAGATCACTTTATCAATAAGCTCTTCAACATTCATAGAGCTAAAGTGAAATCAAGTACTTCTCTTCTGTTGGATTTGATAAAGATATCTTCATTACCATGGCGTGCTACAACTACGTACCTTATTCATATATATGATACTTCAGATATTAAATACCCTTTCCTAAAGTAATACTTCTTGACATATCTCTATTTGTCTTAATAATATCAACATACGTAGATTATTCAATTTCAGACTTTGATTAAATAGGTGAACCCAAGAAAAGGAATAAATAATCCATAATAAATCCTAAATGAACTATATCAAATAATTGCATGGTTTTTCATTAAGACATTTTGATAGTCATTTATGTTAAGCTGATCTTATCTATACGTAAGCTATATTTCAGACTGATATACTCGCTTTTTTAATTAAAGATTTAATTTAAGTAAAGTTACAAATTAAAAAAAGAAATGAAAGCGCATTATATTAATACATATAATATTTCTGATCTGAGCAATATTAGAATTCTGCAAAAATTAAAAGAATAGTTTTAACGAAAAACCGAACTAACTTTTATTAGTATTTAGATGAATATTTCGGTTAATAAAGTAAAAATAAAAAAGTTGAATTTCTCAAATAACGTTTTCGTTGTCTTTTAACAATTAAAAAAAAACGTGTATGCAAAGTATATTTATTCAAGAACGTTTGTATTCAAGAAAAGTATGACAGTCAGGCATATGCATCACAAAGGTTTCAATCATTATTTTTGCAACAAACTTTTTGCAAAGTTTGACAGCATTGCAATTGCATTTAAAACATCTTTTCAATAAAATCTAAAAAGTGTCCGAAAAAAAATCTTGAACAAAAAAAAGGAAGAGGCGCAAAAAAACTTGTATCCATCTCTCGCCCACGATTATTAGTACTTCTTTCTGCAACTATTGGAATTCCAATAGTGAAAGACACGAGTCGCGTACGTGAGCAGAAAGACAAGAGAAAACGGGCTGCACACATTTTCTTGCGAACCATTTTTCTTGAAGTTCGCCAGAGATGAACTGAAATGTGTTCGGTAGTTGTAGCAGCAGTCCACTCGTATACGAAACTCACCAACTTTTTCTATAAAAGCAATATCCGTCGAGCTGAAGTCTTATATTGGCACTAGTGGTTCGAGTACGTAACACCACTTGGGGCGAGACCCGCAACGAGCATTACTGATATACCAATGGCGGCAAATTTGAAAGTTTAATACTTTTCAAACTCAAACTTTTATATGCGCCAAACCGAAATGTCGTTCAACACCATCCGCACACCAAACGGCCCACTTTTCGAGCGACGAAAATCACCGTTTTATCATATTCCACGCGTGTGATTTGTATTTGAATTTAAAATCGTCAATTTATTATTTGACTTTACCTATGCATTTTTCTCAAGTAGTTCAGCTTTAAACTTATGTTTTGAATTGTTGCAATTTTTTTTTATTTTTCACTAGGGATGGAAACTAGGGATAAGATCCCTAGTAGAATTAAAATCGGGTTTAATTGTGGGCCCAACATGGAAACCATACTACCCTAGCAGACCCTTATGTGTTTTCCAGGTGTGGCGTTGCATATGGATGTAACGCCGGGCATTCATATGGTCCCGATCAGGTAAACTCATAAAAATGATGTCAAATTAGGAAACCATGTTGGGCCCTGATCGGGATCCGATGTGGTTTCTTTATAATGAATGAAAAAAAATTTTAGATATAGAATTTGAACTCGTGTTCTTCAAGTTTGTAAGTATATGACTTAACCACAGGACTACCGAAGCTCTTAGAAATGATAACTAAGTATCGCTACTTACCTATAACTTTGATTGTGTATGGTCAAGATGTGGC
>JABFPJ010005918.1:0-11573 GCA_022817425.1 Gryon sp. ZL-2020
AAAAGTCAGAAATAACTTATTTAGAAAAAGTGAATTTTAACTTATTGAAAGAGTGACAAATTATTTATTATTAAAATAATGTTCTTTTATTATATTATTCATATATTATAATTACATTATTTTTTTTTCTACTTTCTTTCATATTATATAATTAAAATCTTAGTGAAAAAATTCTATTTCTCCGAGAATCGAACTCAGGTCTCCAAGGTGATAGGCCGATGTCTTCTCCACCATACCAGTCTATCACTTAAAATATGAAACTTAATTGAGAAATGCACTCCTAGCTTATGAAAAAGTAGTTTTCCACTTTTTGGAAAAGTGAATTTTCTTTCATTTATGAAAAAGTAAAATTTTTTACTTTTTTGGAAGTGAAAAATTTTTTCACTTATGAATAAGTGCAAATTTTTACTTTTTTGAAGTAAACAAATGTTTCACTCAGCAAATAAGTGAATTTTTCACTCATTCAAATTTAGAGAGTATATAAGAGATGATATTATTAGATTTGCAATTGGGTCCAACTTTCCCTACGTTAACCTTAAATTGTTTAAATTTAACTTGTTTTTACGGTTTATTTTATTATTTTATTTCTGATTAAGTTGAAGTGGTTATAATAATATATATGTCTCCTTCAATTAATATATTATAATTTATTGTTCAAGTCAATATTGTTATAATATAATAATAACATTACCTCAAACTGTCAAAGAGTTTTGTTTTAATATTCGTAAAACTGTACATTATGAATTTCATTGGATTAATGTCACTGTTCCCATGTAGAAGAAAGTAGTTAACACTATATATTATTTAGTTATTATCATTTCTGCTTAACCATACTTAGCAGCACTCGGCGTATACGCTAATGTAGACTGTGAGCCTACCTAAAACACGTTAAATAAATAAGCTTATATTACTATCCGAGATGATGAAATGTTTAAAACAATATTAGAATAATAAGCTTATTTCAGTATTTTTACGGACCGCAATATTGGCTAAGCGTTATAAAAGCAGAAATAAAACATTATAACCTGTACTACTGTATGTGTAATTATGTCTAGGATATTGACTTAATATGAAATAATAATAATTTTTCTCATACTCAATATTTTTCATTTTATGTTTAGCATTATGTTTATTTATAATATACATAATATAATGATTATAAATATATCAATTATTTCTTAACATATTTGATAATATTTACATCAATATTATTATTTTCATCTAAAAATGATAATTTAAGAGAGAAATAAAAAATCTTTGGAATTATTTAATTTGAGTAATTGAATTATAATTACTGTAATTCAATTAAACTATTCGAAGGCTTTGTATTGATTCGCACTACTGTGAATGATGAAATGTTGATTTTCACTTCCCCAATGAAAATAATGTATATTAAAGGTCCATCCAGGGAAGTCTCAAACAATTTAGTTTACAAGTTACATATATTATAGAAACGATTGTAAATGTAATGCATGTAAATAAATGTTAAGAACAATATCAGAAAATACTAAACAACAATAACAGTATTAAGTACTTACCATTACTTTCTTTATAACAAAATAATGTGCTGATAATAAATTATTACAAAATTTACTATGCCATTTGAGAAACTTGAATATCACCAAATCCCTTACAAAAATATTTGCATATAACTTTACTACACTGACTTATTGTTGATAATCAATCAATTCGCATTTTCTACTTATCAAGAGACACGGTAGTGTTTCTGGCCAAATACAAAAAAACTTAGATTACTTATTTAAATACTTTTTTACTATTTAAATACAGTTTCGTGTGAAATTTAATATTGATGAAAATGATTATTTGACTTATGATGAATGCAAAAGAAATAATGAAACGGCAGCTTCTTTTGTTTTTGCTGCAAATTAACCTTTAAGTATACAAATTGTTCTTCAGTTTTTTTAATAAATATGGAATTTTAAATAAAACTAAAATACACAAAAAAACAATATTCATGTTTTGTCTTTGTACTTCAAAGACAAAATGTTTTGTAGATACCTTTTGTTTACTTATCACGTAATTTGATGATTTCGCAAGCGGCAGTTTTAGACATTTCTTGAAGAAAATCAGTACTCTATGGTTTATTACAGAGACTAAAAATCGAAGTTGTCTCGTCGTTGAACAAAATTTGCAGGCATTATTGGGACAAGGGATAATCTAAGTCTAGTCAAGTTCCGACAATTTTTATCGGGCGTTTAAAGAGACAGTAACAGTTTGAGGTATTGTTTAGTTGAAAGAGGACACACCCACTCCTTACGACCTGCTCTCATTTTATCCGAATCGTCAGTGTCGCTTCGATTAAATGAAATCAGTCACCGTTTAAATAATATCATAATTTAATTTATACAGTATCTTACTTATAACGAATGCGCAAATAAATCACTCATGTATACATATATACTATAAAATCAAATAACTTGTTTGTTTCTTTTTTTGTTGTGAAATGATGATATTTAGAAAATAACAGTTATATTTTCATATATATGAAAAGAGAAATCTAAAAGTCCGAAGATATTAAACGAAATTTTCATTATAATCTTGTAACTTATATAATTTTTATACAACTAAAAGTACTTTTGTGCTGTGCATACTTATCGGGCACTATAAACCGCTTAATAATTTTTAATGAAATTTTCTCTCTACAGAAAACTTAGATACAAAGCTCAAATAAAATAATTGACTTTCAGACAGAGGCAAACGTTTGAAAATGTTTGCTAATTTCGAGTTTAATATACTCTGTATTCTCTTATAAATAAAGTATATGAATTTGCCCATTATTAACCTTTCTTCTGATATGTCGATAAAAAGTGACATTTCAAATTAAAAATATTCGGAAAACATCAATCTTTTCAAACTTCTTATTTTTTCAGTTTCAGTTTTACACTTTATCTTCAGAAATATTATGGTTTTTCTTATTTTCATATACTATTTACTTCATAAAAAAAACATCAGGATACATCACGATTTCTAATGCTTTTTAGTAAAAATTATTACAAGGTTATTAATTTTTCTTAAAACTTTTCATATGAATAATATAAATATGATATTTCAATATTAATAATTATGAATATTATATTCTATTTTATTTAATTAAAACTTTGACACAAAATGAACAATCTGTCTGTCGTGCGTCGATTGCTCTTAAAATGAGTTTTTGTATAGTTACGAACTTTAACAATTTAGATTTGTCCAAACGAATCACCTGCATTTTAATGAACTTTTGAATTCAAAACTTGAGTTGAAACAGAGCTGTTGTTTTAACGGTCAAAGGTTTAAGGAGACATTATATTGTGCAAAAAGAAATATACTCAATGAATATATTTCGGTAATATTTATAAATATTATTCATAATTATAAGTTTTTTTTCTTAACATTGTACAGTTATGGACATTAACGTCTAATTTTAAAACTAACTCTTTAATGGATGTACAAATCTGCCAAAAATATCAATGCGTGAGGAGTCTACTAATGTCTTGTGTTCACAGGCGATGATGTGAATGTAGCTGCGCTTTCAAATTTATTTTTCTGCGGTTAAAATAGTGCAATTATAAATGATTATAATCATTTGTATTAATAATTAAGATTTAGATAAACATAAAAATCATTTAAATATATATTGTTTACATTTATCTAACCTAAATTACTTGTTCTTATCAAAGCGTAGCTACATTCGCATCATCGCCTATGAATACAACTCACTAGACTTATCACGCATTGATATTTTTCGCAGATTTGTATACCCATTAAAGAGTAAGTCTTCAACCCAGGCATTAATATCCATAACTGAACGTTTATTTTCTTAAACGATATTTTATTGTACCTAATTTAATGTCTAAAATTGTTGTATTGCCTACCAAAAATGTCTTATGAAATTATAATTTGAGATTACTCACCCACAACTATTTCGATATCCGCTTCCTAACCTCACACATATACACAAACAATGGAGCGCCAGCGGGCTATTGAAGTGTTATTGAAATGGGTACTAACACATATGCGTGGTTGTCACGTGACTCACACCGACACACTAAAAGAAAAACAACCGTGAATAACTTAAAATGCATTTTAAAAAACTTGTTTCTTTCTCAAAAATATTATACCAAAAAATGTCATACTGCGAATAAATATTATATTTCTACATCATTCGATATAAGGAATATTTTGACTGCAACCGAATTCTAGAACACCTTATATAAAACGTGTGAAAAATGATCTCGAAAATGTGAAAAAAAAGTTTTAACCAACTGACGAGTTTCAATTCACTTGAACTCTAAAGTTTAATAGTAATTTACAACAACTCAAAAATAAAAAATAAAACCACACAATTCACAGCAACTTTAGAAACTGTAAGTTTGCGTTAAAAATAATCCAGCAAAAATCCCAAGATAAGTGATTCTTCACGTTCTCAATGTCGATACCAGAGAAGGACATACAGTAGCATATTTTATGTTTATCGTTTTCTCAATATTCCAAAAATGTTTCAATAAGAATTTGTGAGACAAAATTTAAGCTTAAGTAAATGTGTTTTATATGACGTAATACATTTTAAGTAACTCAATCAGTTATTATTACTGAAATTTGTTTATGCTTCTAGAATATTTTTATAAAAAAGTGTCTTGAATATGCATTGTTGCAATCTGTGTAGAATAATATTCTGCGTTATTATTCTCAAAGCAGTGCTTTTAGCTGGAATAATTAACAAAATCGTATTAGTGATATTTAAAATTGAATCATTTTATGTCTTTAATATAAGAAAAACAGTCAACTGTGTTGCTTTGTCGTATAGTAGTCAAAAGGACAAGTAGCCTTGTGTATAAATACATTACAATGACCCTCTAGGCCTAGTTACTGAAAGTATAAACAAGCTTTTAAAAAGCTCGTATGTCTCGCCTTTGTAAACACGGAATATTACTTTTGATATTTTAATAATTAACACAAATAAATAATTGACTTATTATCAGTTTATTATATAAAAAATATCATCTTGAAATATCACGGTAGGCAACATTGGATCGACTTGGACGAAGACAGCGCGATGTAAACATTGAAACAAAACACAATCAGAATTATTCTGATTGTGTTTTGTTTTGTTTTGATAAAATTTGTTTTAGAGATCCATACAAAATAAAATAATGTAAATAAACAGGCTTGCCTGTTTATTTACATTATTTTATTTTGTATTGTTGTTTTATGATTTATTTATTTTGCATAATTATACTTTTAAATCAATAATGTAATAATTTCATATTATTACAAAAATTGGATTTATTCAAATAATATTTGTAAGAATCTTTTTTTGCTACGAAATGAAAGAAAAAACTAAAAAGGTACAAGTAAAATCAGTCAGGTTCCAATAGAACAATATCCTAAGAGCTCTCATACATAACAATGCGCCTGTAACACTTCATATATTCCCGCGCGGGATCATTAAATTTTAATGTTTTTTGATCAATAAAGGGACAATTCTTCAATTAATACGATTCAATCAAGTATATTCGATAAAAAACTAACGTGAATGAAAGTGCAAAAAAATTGTGTAAAGTAATCTCATGTTCATTAAAACATTTTTTAAATAAAAAATATTATAACAAAAATATATAATGTTTTTATTATTATTTACTTAAAAAATAAATGTTTATCATTTTTATGTTGCCAGCATAACTTTTTTCAATTGAATGTTGTTTACTTTTAAACTTTTAAAATAAATGACACGATCAAATTTAATATTTTGCTTGTTGTCTTTTTTTGCAGGAGATGCCAACAATGCTGGAACCGAAGGTGAACCGACTGGGGGTGACAACTCGGAAAAGAAGTTCGGCTATGAAACGAATTTGTACTTATACAATGTAAGTAAACAATAGTTTTGTTTACATGTAAAGCATTATTATTATTTATTATCTGTTATTATTTACTTTTTATATTACTTATAAATGTTCTACCCAGAACTTTAGATATGACTTTTGACGACGAAAAGCGGCTTTTGCTTGCGAAAGAAAGGAAACAAAAGCTATACCTTTCGCTAAGCTCAAAGCTCGGAATTAGTTAGAGATGTTTGACACATTCAACTAATCTTTCTGTGAATGTATTCTACGCGATGCTCAAATTCCAAATTGAAACCACATTCCCAAAGGTATGCAAACCAATGCCGATCAATAAGTTTCCAGATCGGTTCTTACACTGGTTGCAACCTAAACCATGCTTACTGTAATCATTGTAATCTTTTCAAAATATGTATCTGCACTGATTAATCATTTTATTAAGTGACTATTCTGGAGATTTATACTGATAATATCAGGTCGAATTACATTATAATTATATTCCTAATCGAAATGGACTTATTTATCCCTAGTAATTCAAAATATATATTGTCACTATACTGTTACTATATTGCCAATATGTTGCCAATATATTGCCATTATATTGCATTTGTTTTTGTACGTTTTTCAAATATCTGTACATTTTGTATATATCGCAGTATAAGGCTGATATATGGCCAGTATATGGCTATAATATGGGCATTATATGGTCAATATATGGAGATAATGGCAATATAGTGACAATATGCGGACAATATATAGACAATACATAAAAAATTTATGCACAATATATGAACAATTTATGGACAATGTATGGACAATATATAGACATATATAGACAATGTATAAAAAATAGTCAATATATGGATATAGTGGCTATATAGTGACAATATACTGACAATATACCGTCAATATATAGACAATATATAAAAAATATATGAACAATATATGAACAATTTATGGACAATATATGGACAATATATGACAAATATATGAACAATATGTGTTTCGAATTACAAGGGATTTGTTAATGATTTATTTTATTTTTCATTTTTATTTAGAAATTAATGACCGGTTTTTTGTAAATTTTTTTATAGATTTCTTTTAAAGTTTTAACTTAGGACTATCGTGAAATAGCGAATCATATATGGTGTTTCAACATTTTTTTTAACATTTTACACTTTTTCAAGTAAAATGTAATGTAATAAAAACTGTAATACACAACCACTTAGCTAAAATCTACATTTTTTATATATTTGTATTCATCTAATTGAAATTTTAAATAATATATGAGTACCCTTTTTTATCATTTACAGACAAAATATCATGGGTTTAACATTTCAGTTGATCAGAAATTATATATTAATAAAAAAACCATTAATTTTTGTACATTTTTCTCTACTTCCAATATTAAATGACTTATTTTTGACAATTAATATCTCAATAACTAAATCCTAAAAAAGGCTGAAATTTTTAGAATTGACGTAAAAATACTTAAATTAAAACATATATTTTTTCAAAAGAAATCCCAAGAAAAGTCGTTTCATGATAGTCCCACCTTAACGAACGATTGTATGAGAAAATGTGATGTACTTTTCTCAATCATTAAGTTTTCAAGGTCACAAGCCCAACTTTTAAAGTAATGTAAGTCTCGTATCATTTTCCCTAAAGCAATTAATTTTCTTAAGTGTGCTCGTTAACGCAATTTTGCAGTAATATATCGACCTCGCAACAATTATCCGGTCAATGAGATTAATTTAGAAATAATAGAATGAAGTTTACATAAATAAAAAAATATTCAATATCAATGTATCTGCGAAATTACATTAGTGATTAAATTAACTTTTTCAATGAAACATTCAATTATTCATTTTTACATCGCAATGAATATTTCAAGATTAACGACAATTTTCATAAACATAAGAATAGACAAATTTTGAAATCGTTAAAAGTTAATGAAAATTTTATAAATAATATGACCAGAGACTCATAAAACCGATATATTTCGAGATGTTCATAATCGATTATTTTTATATACGAAATATAGATAATAAAAAGCTTAGGTGTTTCAACTTCAAATTTGTTATTCAGCTGTGCCGAATATAAACCCTTGTCTTGACCTACATTTCAAATTTTTAAATTATAACTGCACCTATTCATTAATTACACATGTTTTAAGTGTAATTATTTTGAAAAAATTACAGAATATCTTTTAAAAATACAAAAAGAAAGAAATCTTAAAATGACATATCGTTATTTTGAAATTCAAAAAGACACGTTTAATTGAAACACCCCAAGTTCTCATTAAAATCAAATAAATTATAAATAGTTCCAACGGAGTATAAGCTTCTTAACTCGCACGAAATATCATTTCAAATTTCTTCAAATAACGAGATTTAATATAAGAAGCGTGTTTAAATATATATTTTATAATTCAAAGTTTTAAATATATACATTAACTTTTTTAAAAAAACGGATTTTACAATTAAATATTATATATATTTAGAATAATTAATTTCATTTATTTTATTTAATGATATTAATATTTTGTAATAAAAAAGAAATAAAATTATTCTATTTTGTTTAAATAAAACAATAAAATAATTAATGTTTTCTTTCTTTTTTTTATTTAAAAAAAATTATTTTGTTTTATTGTATTTTATTTATTTAAATTTTATTTAACAAACCAAATATTAAGACGACTTTCTCGTACAACAAATATATATAAGAAAAGGAAGTTGTACGAAGGGTAGCAATGCTGTAGGGCGTTTATATAACGACCGACCGTGATGAATAATAGGACATTAGTCAACCAGTTCTGAAATTTCAGCGATTATTCAACGATTATATTTACGAGTCAAGATATTTCTTTACTCATAAATAGAGATTTATTTTTGAACAGTTAAGAATAAAAGATCATTCGTCGATTCATTTTCGTCATAAGTACATAAAAAAGACAAGATTGTCGAAATTTAAACGAGCGTAATATTAAAGTTCCAAGCACGTACGATGGAATGATTTTATGCAAATGTAATATTTCGTAAAATACTCCCAAACACTTTTCGCCTAAACATTTTCATTTATTAAAACAAAGTTATTTCAATTGTATCCCATTTCTTCAGCTTAAATTTATCTCAGTCAAATTCAAGTACAAAATGTTGTCCCGTAAAAAGAATACGCTTATCCCGTTCTGCTGATAAACTCACCCCGAAAGAAAGTGAGCGTGCGTAAATTCAATAAAATGTAATAACGTTTTTTTTTATCTGGAAGTTAAATTTATGATATTCGGGCGTTGAAACAATATTACATTGATATATATCGTTGATGCTAAGACAAACTAAATTTTGGAATAAATTTTGCATAAAAGTTGAATTTTACAGTACAACCTCTCTTATTGCAATTTTTCGAACGACATTAATTTGCAATGAGAGAGGTTGTACTGTATTTTCTATTATAAAAAGACAAAATGTAGTAATGTAGTTAAATCAACAAAATTTGATGTTAAACTAATGCTTTGTGACAAAGTTATATAAGAATTAAAGGTTGAAAACCTAACCTCAAAAATAACCTAAAAAACACATTCATAATATATTCCTGACATATTCACGTAAAATATATTTGCAATATATTTTACGTTTTGCTAAGCAAGATATTTTTAACTTAACTTTCGATTTAGTTTCGATTTTAATTTGAATACAATGACATTGTTAAAATCAACATTGTTTAAAGTTAGTTCAACATATATCGATCTACCGTGTGTATTTTGTTGACGTAACTACGCTTTTTTCTCCCGTGTTATTATCGTCGGTGAACTTGACAGTATGTAATTAAATGAAGTTAACACTTGCTGTTTTTCAATCTTTTTGCAGGAGGAAATTGAAGATAGACCCCGTATATCAACCTTACTTAGTAGTCTGGCCAATTATAGCAATACTATACCAGCAGCAACAGATCCAGACAGTAAACCGACACCTGCTGCTGCAGGTGGAGGGGCCCGTATGGGCACACTGATAGGTGTATTTCTTCCTTGTATACAAAATATTTTTGGTGTTATTCTATTCATTCGACTTACTTGGGTAGTCGGTACTGCTGGAGCTATTCAAGGCTTTCTTATAGTACTCTGTTGTTGTTGTGTGGTAAGTTACAACAATTTAAATTAATTTAACATTTTATAAACAATATATATTTTTCAATACAAGAACTTGAAACATTGTTTGTACTTTAAATGTTATTTCAAATCAATTTACATGATTTGCAGTTATTTTATTTTATTTTATTTCACAAGTATTGTGAAAGATAACTGCAAAACATTGACAAAGTTTAAATTACTAATTAAAATTAATGTTTAATTAAATCCTTTATTTAAAACTAAGCATGGATTTATGTAGACTTATACATAGTCAAACTGCATTCACTTAGAGCACTTTATCAAGCAAAACTGTTGTGAAAATTCAGTCTTTGTTCCACCTTATAATTAAATTGATTTAGTATGTTGCGTGCAACATGATGTGCGATTTCTGCTAATATCACGACTAGACGAGCTTCAATCAACTTATTTTTACAATGACTTTGAGTTATCTCATTACAATTTAATCATACATTCGCAAATGTGGCTCTGACCAGGATGCCCTAAGCTAACCCTGATTATAGAAATGGGATATAATCCTAGTGATAAATTATTTATTAGGGCAGGCCATATTATTTTCAGGGCTTTCCAAAAGAAATCCCAGTTTTGATATTTAAAGGCAAAATTAGAAAGGCCTTTATAAGGCCAATAAAGGTTTGCCTTTAATAGAAAAGAAGGTCTTTAAAGAACCTTTATTGGTATTTTATACGGACTACAAATAGACATGTAACGCTTTTCCCAACATTTGCCAAAAAAGGCTTTTATTAGGACTTAACAAGGCCAAAAGAACAATGTGCAACAATTATATAAACTAATTTCAAAATTAATTTTAACTTTTATTATTAACATTTTAATCATTATTTTAAGTAAATAAATCTCAATAAGTTTTATTATGATCAAAAATATTATTTATTACACAATTTACATTTAATATATTGGAATTTTATCCAATACAAAATAATTACAAGCTCGCCTAACCAGGCTCTAACTAGGGCCTAATTAAGTAAATTTTTATAGGTAATTAATAGGCAAAGCATTACATTCCTAAAAGAACCCGTTTTCAACCTTAATAGAGCCTTTAAATGCCCTTGCGAGTTGTAGGGCAAGCCTATATAGGGCCCTAAAACAGTTATTACTAGGGAAAACTTGTTTCAATTCCTAATAATTTTTATTCTTAGTATGTATATAATAAAAATATATCAATTAATATATATTAATATATACTCTCTAAATTTGAAAAAGTGAAAATTCACTTTTTTGGGTGCATATTCACTTTTTTGAAAAGTTATAGTTCTTGTTCACTGAAAAAATGAATATTCACTTATTGAAAAAGTCAGAAATAACTTATTTAGAAAAAGTGAATTTTAACTTATTGAAAGAGTGACAAATTATTTATTATTAAAAAATGTTCTTTTATTATATTATTCATATATTATAATTACATTATTTTTTTTTCTACTTTCTTTCATATTATATAATTAAAATCTTAGTGAACAAATTCTATTTCTCCGAGAATCGAACTCAGGTCTCCAAGGTGATAGGCCGATGTCTTCTCCACCATACCAGTCTATCACTTAAAATATGAAACTTAATTGAGAAATGCACTCCTA
>JABFPJ010005919.1:0-11570 GCA_022817425.1 Gryon sp. ZL-2020
TGAAAAAATCTTGTTAACACTCTCAATCCGAATGACAAGATTAATTAAAAAAAAGTTTGGTCAAATTATTTAGCAACAAAATTTGTTGAACAAAACTGAAGTTAATCAGCATTGATGGATTTCAACAAAACTAAAAGCATTCCGATTTATTTTCAACCCTAACATTTTGAACAATTTCTTTTTTTTGTTTGCATTGAACTTTTGTGCGTTGCATTTCAATGCTTTGTACAAAGCAAGCCGAAAGGTAATCTCATTAAATTTCCGCGTAACGCCTCGTCGTAACTCGCTAAAAACAATTTCTCATGATCCGTTGATTTCAATCAAACTTTTTTCCTTTTTTTCTTTCAGCACTAAATTTCTTCCCTTTCCAGTACTAAATTCTTATCGGATCGATCACCGACAAAATTTGCAGCCAATTCGTCGTCACAACTACAATACCGGTCAAAAGTTTGCACAAATTATCTAAACTACAAATAACTGATGGCAATTTTAAACAGATATGAAAGAGTATTCAAATTTTATCTTTTGAATATCAAAAATTATTTCTATGTAAATTAAATAAATACTTAAATTTTTTAAAAACTCAAAATAATCAAAATTTCGCTCATAAAAAATTTCAATTCGCAAAAATTTGTTTTTCAAAATAAAAATTAATTTTTTTTCATGCAAGTTTCATGAACAATTTCAAAGTTTGTTCTTCCAAATTTGAAAAAATTCTTCGAATTCTTTTTTTAATTATTTTAATTAAAAAATGTTTTATTTAAAAATGTAAAATCTAAAAATTTAACAACTTTAAGTTTAAAAGTTTACAAATTAAAATTTTTAAATTTAAATGCGACAATTAAAAATATTTAAATTGAAAAAAAATTAAATTAAGAAATTAAAAATTTACAATAAAAAAAAACAATAATAATTCACAATTCTTTTAATACTTTAACAATTTTATAGGAACTTTAAGCTTTCATTTTTTCAAATTTGAAACGACTACGAATGTTTATCATTGAGAAATGGAATTTTGTATCAAAGACATACTTTTTACAGCATTGCCGTTAAAAAAAAATGTTTCCAAACTTTTGAGCGGCAGTGTATATATTACCGATCATTACGTGCACTGCGCGTTTGACAATTTCTCGTGAAGTGAGGCGGTATTCTAAGTTACCGAAAACACGACCCGAAGTATTAATATAGAACTCAGTTCACGGCAAAGTGGATTGGACGAATTCAAGGCCGAGGATGGTGGTGTGGCAAAATACATCGGGATGTTAAAACAATATTGTAAATAACGCGATTGCCAACGAAGACGACGGCGACAGGCCATTTTTGCGTATTATAGACGACGTTGGGAATTTGTCTTTTTCTGCCAGTGTGAAAGAAAAAAGCGGGTCTACCAGTTGAGTACTTCGCATTCCTCAAGCAGCGACAAGGCCGCTGCCCGCCTATGGCTTTATTCCGCTTCGTAATAGCGTTATTATTTTCAAATGGAAACAAAAATGCGCTAAGGTGACTTTTTTGAAAAAAAAAAAAAAAAAAAAAAATGTTCGCCATGTTCGCACAGCCAACACGTGTCTTTTTTTTAATTCATTCCGCACTTTTAGGCCAATGAGTGTCGCTTCTATTTCCGAATATGACGCTGTCGACATAATAAACCCGTTTTTCGCTGAGCTATGGGTGGCAGCATGGGGAATCTCACTTTTACGCTCGTTTCTTTTCATCTTTAGCTGAAAAAAAGCTCGGATGCTTTTATTTTTATTATGCAATTTTTGAGCTGTTAGAAAATAACTCACAAATTTGTTGCAATTAAATCACCGAGCATTGTGGCTTTTTATCGCCGATAATTAGGTATTTTAACTGATGATTTTCAGGATTATCGAGTTAATAAAAGCTGCAAATGCAATTCGGATTCAATTTCATGAGATTCCGTTTTAATGCGAGGAATTTTAAACAAATAATTTAATTAATGAAAAAACGAATATTCAGAAATACAAAATTATCGAAATATTTGATGAAACATTTAATGAATATATTTAATATAAAAAACATGGAAAATGTTATTTGTTAGTCATTTTCGTTCAGAAGATAATTAAAAGAGAAGAAAAAAATTACGTAATAAAATTGAGCTTAAAAGATAAATTTAATTATATAATTATATTTATTATTCTTTGTATATAAATTACTTTTTTTTTATTTATTTATTGTTTATATATTTAATTTGCTTATATTTATAAACAATTACATAAAAAGTGACAATATTAATTTATTATATTTGTCGTTCAAGAAAACTGTTGATTAATGATTTCCAATCAAGATTTCTTTTTATGTTAATCTTTTCATTTGCAAAACGTTTCACTAATTTAACTCTTAACTCCTAACAAACAAGATAATAATAAAATACTAAATACTAATTGAAATATTCTTTAACGTCGTTTGATTGAATACTTTTAAATAGAATTAAATTTATATATTTAATTTATTAATTCATAATGAAATTCCGATCAAAAATAATTTTTTTTCACCTTAAGTGACTTAGATAAATAAATTTTGAAAAAAATGAAATATTAAAAAAAAATGTATGAAAATTAAAAAATTAAGACATGTGACACAATTAAAAAATTTAAAAAAATAAAAGCTCTTAAAAATTAAAGAATTTAATATAATTAAAAAATGTAATAAAATTAAAATATTAAGAAAAATTGAAAAGCTAAATAATTTAACGAAATTAAAAAGTTTAATAACATTAAAATATTAAGAACAATTAAAAAATGAAGAAATTGAACAAAATTAATTAAAAATGCTTTAAATAAAAAAAATCAAAAAAACGTTTAAAAATTAAAGAATTTAACAAAATTAAAAAGTTAAAAAAATTAAGAAATTGAACAAAATTAAAAATTTACAAAAATTAAGAAATTGAACAAAATTAAATAAAATTGAAATATGAAGAAAAATTAAAAAATGAAGAAATTGAACAAAATTAATTAAAAATGCTTTAAATAAAAAAATCAAAAAAACGTTTAAAAATTAAAGAATTTAACGAAATTAAAAAGTTAAAAAAATTAAAAAATTGAACAAAATTAAATAAAATTGAAATTTGAAGAAAAATTAAAAAATGAAGAAATTTAACAAAATTAAATAAAAATGCTTGAAATAAAAAAACGTTCCAAAATTAGAAAATAAGAAAAAAGGTAAAGTTGAAAAAAGAATTGAGGAGAACTGGAAAATGTGCGATAAGCCTGAAGAAAGTGGCTCGATGGACGGCAAATTGACAATCGTGTTCAAACACGATCCATGACATCGTGGACGAGGCGAATTGTGTCCGAGCGTCCGAAAGCCTGAGATTCGAGCGAATCCCCTTCCTCTGCGAGTGCCGATCGGCCGATCCCAGTGCACCTGTGCAAGTCGAAAGGTGTTGTGTTTTCATGTGGCAGTTCAAACTACAATCGCGTCCGTGAAGGTTCCACGCACGCACGCGAGAGCTTCTCCTCGAGAGTTGCACCGAGCTGCTCGTTTGCCGAGTCGCGTTACAATTTTTACACGGCACGTGCTTCCAAATCATCGGATTTAACCAATGAAAAACACAAAAACGAATCATTTTTGTATGTGCTAATTGACATCGGTGTCAATTTTATCAGTGATTTTGGTTTTTGAACAAAAAAATGTAAAAACTTCAGTGATATAAAAGTACATTTTCTTCGATTTCATTTACCAGGAATTCAGCTTTTCAATTCAGGATGGACACTGTAATCGAAAAAATGGGCAAAATCAATCTGGTAAATTTTATTCATTTTTCATTTAATTACTACAAATTATCCGACAAAATTAAATTAAATTTGTAATTAAAAAAAGTGCAAAAATAACAAAAAAAAATGTTTTTTAATAAAAAAAAAATAAATAAATTGAATTATTTATTTATCCAAAGTAAAATAAATAAAAAAGGAGTTAACACTAAAAAAGGGTTGAAAAAAGTTCATCTTCATTTAAAAAAGAAAATAAATAAAAATGAAAAACGATAATTAAAAAGTCGCACTTTTCGCGATGATATCTCCGGGACCGGCTCGCATACATTGAATCGTTAAGCACAATTAACGCGTTAAACCACGTTCGATTAATTGCAGGTGTTCTAGATACGGGTTCTTAAGATTATCCATTAATATTGGACGATACTGTAACTGGAGTAAAAGTAGCATTCGTACTCTTTTGACGCGCAATTCGGGTCGGCAAGATATATTTCTTACAAATAAATATAATTACCGTGCAATAAATCACTTTTTCATTCTCCCAAAAGTCAATAAAATTACTTAACCCACCCCCCCCCTTCCCCAAAAAAAAAGATCAAAAAGCAATAGAAAAAGCGTCTCGTTTCTCATTCATTCAAATGTTAATTCAAACAAAATGTCACATATAGAAAATACTTTGAAAATGAAGAAAAAGTAGAAATGCCGGAACGTTTTAATTGGCAAGATTTTCTTTTTTTTTAACGACGAACTAAAATGTCACGGAAATTAAATACTTTCAGATGATAATTTATTTCGATGGAAAAAGTTGGATCAACATGATGAGGATAAATATTTGAAAAATGTTCAATGGTGATGGCTTTATTGTCGCGATGCAAATGGCGCGTTTTTATGAGCCGCGACCACCTAGGCGACGCTGATGATTAACTAGACGAGATACAGTTTCCTTATCCTAAGCGTGCAGTTTATAAGTCGATCATGATGGCGTTTTTGAGCTTAACTCGAAATTGCAAAGTATTACGCGAAAATTACAGTCCCGCTGCTCGATATAAAACCACTAACTAAGTTCGTTATTCACTTCCGCGCATGAAGCGCGCTTCTTCACATTCTTACGCATTCGCGAATAAATCGTTGCGAAATTCAAACCAGTTCCTTAAACTCGTGATTAACGCTGTGCTTTTGCATTTTCTAAACTCACTAGATCACTTAATCTTCAAATGTACGATCATTTGTTGCGACGGCATTTTATGAAATGGATTTTATAACTTTGTAATGTAGATTCATTTCAATTACATTTGATTCCAATGAATATAATTTCAGCTTGGTTTAAATCAGTGTAGTATTTTATATAATATTAACCAAATGAGTGGATTTAATTGAAATTAAAAAATTAATTAAAAAAGCCACTGAAATTACTTCAAATTAAGATTTTAATTTTTTAATTATTTTATTTTGATATTAAAAAATCATTTTTATTTAATGATATTATAAATTAAGTTTTTATGTATTTTGTATATATATATATATAATTTATATAAATTTTTTATATATTTTGGAATCAGCATAAAATATATACTTTGAATTTTTTATAATAAAATATATATAAAACAATATAAAAATAATAAAATCAGTGTAGTATTTTATATAATATTAACCAAATGAGTGAATTTAATTGAAATTGAAAAATTAATGGCCATTAAAGTTACTTGATATTAAGATTTTAATTTTTTAATTAGTTTATTTTGATATTAAAAAATCATTTTTATTTAATGATATTATAAATTAAATTTTTATATATTTTGTATATATATTTATATATGTATATATATAATTTATATAAATTTTTTATATATTTTGGAATTAGCATAAAATATATACTTTTTTATTTATATATTTTATAAAATAAAAATAAATATTTTATATATTTTATTTTGTATAATAAAATATATATAAAACAATATAAAAATGATATATAAAATCCGAGGAAACTGAAAACACTTTCAGTCTGTTATAATTATAATGAACTCATGAATACTCAATTAGACGCGATGTTTGCATTTTTACGTGTTATTCTATTTTCTCAATATTCACACAAACAAGATTATATAATTTTTTCGGTCAATGCGCAATTGATTGAAGCTAACATCGTACGAAAGTGCGCCTCTTGTATAATGTTGAATAGAATTACGCGCGAACATCGGACACTCTCTGGGTATCGTGTGTTGTTTGCTCGTCATAAACGCGAGCGGAAATTTGCGAAGCGCGAAGAAAAGTTTCTTATAATGCGCGCGGTTGATTCCGACGCACAAGTTGCGCAACAAAAGTGCTCACTGTTAAAATTCTTTTGGTTTCTTCTCTTAAACGACACACCGTTAGATATAACAACTCAAGTAACTGCACAATTAATCAAACGGTTCTGTCAATTATCCCTTGTAAAATTAAAATCGGGGATGCCGTGATTCAAATTAGGACCTGATATGGTTTGCCTGATTGGGGCCCGATTAGGGCCTGATTAGGGCCAAATTGGGATTATGCGAGACATTTTTCAAGTTTGTTTGAAAAATGGCAACCCTGTAAGGGCCAAGCAAGGCAAAGGTAGGGCATCCTGCCTTTCGCGAATTTCGTATAATGGAATTCCTGAAATGGGCCCGACATGGCTCAAAACTGGTTGCCGCGTCATGGTTGGTTGATACATGGGATGTCTCGTCGGGCCCCAACCTGGCAACCATGCCATATATATATCCAGAATTTGTTTTCATTCATTATAAGGAAGCCACATCGGGTCCCGATCAGGGCCCGAAATGGTTTCCTAATTTGACTTCATTTTTATGAGTTTGCCTTATTTTGTTTGGAAAACACATTAAGGCCCGCTAGGGCTCAGATATGGCTTCCACGCCAGAGTCATATTTTAGCCGAATTAACATTCTTAATTCACTCACTTAATTATTTGGCAAATTTGATGAAACATGGATTTTAATAATCATTGTTCAACCCGTTAGTTATAATATGTAATTTACACAAATAACTATATATAGTAATTAAATTAATGGTTCATAGGCCTATGAATTTAAGATAAAAACTTAAAAATTGAATAATTTGTATTCTGGTATGCAATACTTATTTTTATAGTTTGCATTACTTATGTATATATATATATATATATATATATATATATATTCTTAGAAAATAATTGTATATTATGCAAAAAAATTTTTGGAACGTGTGAATAAATTAACTATGATATTAGTATTCTAATTAGTTTCTGCTAAGTCTTAGACGATGGCTGAATAATTGGTTCCCGCATCAGTGGTCTTTGTTCAGCTATGCAATTTTTGTGCATTTCGTTTGGGTTACACCATAGATCCACAAGTAATTAGGCATTTATATTTTCTAGATTATTATGAAAATTATAATAAAAGTATGATGTAAATTAGTCATTAAAATAATACTTTGTTTGAAAGTAGAAAACAAAATGAATCTCAAAAATGCACAAAATTGAACAATAATTGTATCATTTGTTTCATAACTCAAAATGATAGTTGAGTAAAAGTGATAAAATAATAAGTATTATTGAATAATTGACCAATAACATAACCATACAAAATATATATACGAAATTTTTTTTTTATCTATATATTATAACTTTCATCTATGACTTATATATTATATGATGATATTTTAGCGAATCTGATAATTGAAACGAAAGTGTATAGACATGGGATGGAGAAAACTATTTATTAACAAAATATCAAATACACCTTGTACGATTCAAATTTAAACAAGTAACACCAACTTTCTTATTATATTTTTATTTCAAAAATTATGATACATCTCAAGTAGCTGATATCAATACTTCTATCAACAGATTATTGACTTTGCATTTATATGTTTGATCATAAATAATTATTTTTCTGAATCACTTATTTCATTTTTTTTTTCTTTAAGTCAAATTTTCTGATTTCACTAATAATAAATAAATAATTAAATTAAATTAAATGCTAAATTGAAAAAATAAATAAAGGAAATTAAATATTAAAAAATTAAAAAATATTGATATAAAATTAAAATTAATTTAATATTTGTTTATTAATTAAAATAAAAAAATATTAAAAATGCCAATTAAGAAAATTAAGAAAAACAAAATTAATTAATTAACTTATTATTTTCTTAATTTGGACAAATTTTATGTCCAAATTAAGAAAATGTGGAGATAAAATTTGTTGAACCAAAGTATGAATATAATTGAAACGCACGTTCTTGATTCTGAAAAGAGAACCTATGAACTCGAAATAATTACTCTCATTCGCTAACTGCACGCAAAATTTCGCCGCCTTTCTCAGCGAATCGATTCTGAAATGAAAAGCAATTACATTTTAATCTATAACGTACGATGAGGAAGAAAAAAAGGAGCAATAATTGGCGCATATCATGACTCGACACCAAACATTCAGGTTACGACGTATTTTCGACAATACCCGGACAAATAAAAAATTGCCGAATGTTGGTGTGCGCGTAATTCGTACTCTCACCGAAGATATTCGAAAAGTGAAACTACGCCCGGGAACAGCTCTTTCGAATATCAAAAGACGAGCGTCGATCGTTTCTTCGGCGACTTGCGATTGTTGGCTATCGCAAAATTTCTTTACTATCGCATCAATCATTCCGAAATCAACGCTACTTAACGTCACAATTCTCTTTTATTGCGACACGTACAAATGAACTAACTAGAAAGGAACTTTGGAACGTTAACTCATTCATTAAGTTACTTCAACCATATATTCTAATATTCTTATTGTCAACATTCATATTAAATAACCATATTTCATATGATTATTTGATCTTATAATATGCTATGTCATGTAATTATGTCAATACTTTTTATCATTTCCCATTCAAGTCATTCAATCATGTATTTTATGCCAAAATTAATTCAAACTGATACGACAAAATATATATCAATATATATTATATAATATGTTTCAAAATGTATAACTTTTTGCCACAAAAATATATTCCAAATATATTTTAAATATTTATATTATGTATTTTTAAATATATTTTGCAAATATATTTTTACTTATATATATTCAATATATATATTATATAGAGTTGAGATGATTTAAATCAAAAGATTTAAATCATTGATTTAAATTGCAATTTAAATAAAATGATTTTTTGGAAAAAAATCAATGATTTTAATGAAAAAGTATTTTATTTACAAAAAATAAAAAAATTTTTTGACCTATAATCAAAACTATGCAATAACTATGATAGAAATAATGTTTAAAAAGTAATGATTATTTATATAGCAAATTATTAATTGATTTTGATTATTTATACAAGTCACGAAAAATCAGTTGTTCAAAAAAAGCAAATTGCGAGAATTTTGTTAATGAAAGTTCAAATATATCGATATCAAAGTTGAAGGTCAAAATTGAAGATTTAACTGAAGAAGATTAAGAAAACTAAAAAAAAATAATAATAAAATAAGAAAAATAAGAAAACTAATAAAATTAACAAAACTAAGATAACTTACTTAAAGAAACAGAAAACTATGAACATACTAAATAATAAAAGAAAACTAATAAAAGTAAGAAAATTACAAACAAATTCAAATAAGAAAAGTAAGAAAGCTAATAAAATAATAAAATTGATAAAACTAAGAAAAGAAAGAATGTGAAACTAATTATAATAAGAAAACTAAGAAAATTAACAAAATTAAGAAAACTAAGAAAATTAACAAAAATAATAAAACTGACAAAACTAAGAAAATTAAGAAAACTAAGAAAAAGTAACTAAAATACGAAAAGTAAGAAAACGAACAAAATTAACAAAACTAACTAAAAAATGAAAACTACGTAAAACTAATTAAAATAAGAAAACTAAGAAAATTAACAAAATCAAGAAAACTAAAAAAAAGTAACTAAAATAATAAAAGTAAGAAAACTAACAAAACCAGCTAAGATAAGAAACTAAGAAAGTTAAAAAAACTAATTTAAATAAGAAAATTAGAAAAAATAAATTTAATTGACTAAAAATTAAATTTATTTACTCATATTTTTAATATTGTGATTTAAATCGGATTTAAATCTGATTTTAATCCAAAAAATCGATTTTTTTGATTTTTTGAAAAAAAATCGTGATTTTTATCAACCCTAATATTATATATAATATTAAACTAATGTAAATTTAAAAAATATAATAAGATGACAAAATCATACTTACAGATTACTTTATCATTGTGTTTACCCAATCTTTTTTTTCTCTCTCTTTTGTGTATAACAATATTAATGAAATTTTTTGTTGAAACAAGATTGCGCATTTCCCAGGATTTCATTTTGAAACGGCATTGGAGATTTCATCGTCCCTTTATATCGCGATGTATGATTAATAATGTAATTTTAACGAGGATGAGTATTTGTAACGCAAAGTTATTTTATTCAACTTGTAGAAATTTTCGCCTTATTTCTTCGCTAATATGATTTTGATTAATGTGACGTTGACAGTTGGGATTTGAATTAAACGTAAGGCGTAACGATTGTAATTGGAAACATTTTGAATCGTCAATGAGAAATTCCAAAGTGGGTCATGTGATCGTTAAAACGGGGAAAAAAATACAAAATCGTTTGTACTCAAAAAATAAATACATAATCAACTCTCGCACTATTAATACACGTATTGATTTTAGTCCAAAAAAGTGATATGCCTATTGAAGAAAGTATCATAAATATGATATGTATTATGTTAACTTTTTATATGTTCTACTTATTAGCATATATTCAAGTTATGCTTTTTTAATTCCTGAATGGAAAAAGTTTTTATGAAAATATATATGGCTTGTATATGAAAATGAGAGAAAATGTGTTAAAAGAAAAAAACTTTCATTTTGACATGTCTGAAGATGTTCCATTATTGAAATCCAAAGATAAAGGGAATAAGCAATCGCTTAATATGTTTATAGTTAATAATTGGAAAAAGTATTGATTAAGTATTTCCATCTCCATGTCATAAATCATCTGCCGATGTTGTGTTTGCAAAATGCACTTTATTAACATCGCAGTATCGTTTGATGAAAAATGAGCCGGGGCCTTGTAATGTTTCACTTGTTAACGCCTTGCAATCAGCAAAGGCGACAATCAATCATTCATCAGTTTTTCGTCTTGTATCGAGTAATGACCATCTGGAAAATGAGGAGCTAAGCAAACGTCTAACTTTTCAAAGGGATCGCTTAAGCAGAAGATGCCTCAGTTGATCGAGTGCAGTGTTGCTGGTTTGTTTTAGAATGGAATCGTAATGACGAGTAGGAGGCATTGCAGGAAGTGAGTTCAATGGCGATTTTATTACCGAAGAATGACTATGCTGGGTAGAACATAATGGAATATTATATCCGCCAAAAATATGCTAGTAATACGTTCAAAATAGAACATTCCTATCAAAATGAAAAATATAATTTTAATATATTTTAATATATTTTTAATATATTTATATAATTGTAATATATTAAAATTTTATATTAAATATATTAAAATTTAATATCCCTAGAAAAACGAAAAATATATTTCGACTATACTGTTAATATATTCGGAATATATTGTGAATATATTTTGTGTATAAAAATATGTTTATAATATATTCTTAATGTATTCATAATATATTCATAATACATTCTTAATACATTCATAATATATTCTTAATATATTCTTAATATATTCTCGATATATTCTTAATATATTCTTAATATACCCCAAAAATTTAAAAAAGTGTCAATATGTTGCAACTATATTCTCAGTATATATTTTTATTAAAAATATATTAAGAATATATTAAGAATGTATTAAGAAT
>JABFPJ010005920.1:0-11567 GCA_022817425.1 Gryon sp. ZL-2020
TTTAAAAACTAAAATATTAATAGAGAAATTATTTTAATACAGAAAATATAAAAATACGGGCTCAAAATACGAATATGTTCAATTTTTTATTATTTATAATTATTTAATTATTTATATAAATATATTTGAAATATATTTGAAATATATTTGAAAATATATTTTATATATATTCAAAAATATATTTCACATATATGTAAAAATATACTTTATATATATTCAAAAATATATTTTATATATACGAAAAGCGGCAAGAAATTGTACATGTGGAATATATTTTAGAATATATATAAAATACATTTCTGAGTATATTTTCACATATATTTAAAAATATATTTTCACATATATTTTCGATCATGTGGGGATAATCAAAATGTGAGATTTTTAGTAGTGTTTTATCACTTTTTCTATTTAAATTCCTCTATCTGTTTATTTTATTTTATTTATTTAATAAAAATTTTTTAATTTTTAAAATGATTATCTCGAAAAATTCATATTCAGCACCAATTTAAGTTTATCTTATTAATTAATTTGAAAATTCTGTTACTTTCTTATTTCAAAACACATACATCCATCACAAGACAAAGAAGCAGAGAAATATGCACATTCTGTTATATTCACATGCAGAATGTTTTCTAATTTCACTATAAAGAGCTCAAACGCCTATATCTAATAACGCTCCCACAGAAGTTATACTATTTCAACTTCTCAACTTTCAATAAAGTTTTCAAACTTAAAATACCCCCTTGTAACATATTGTTTCTATGAATGCACAAAGTAAACAAATTATCTCAAAGACCATAATAATGTGACATTTGGTATTCTTTTAAATTGTTCTCAATGTTTAATAAATTTGCACGAAATAACAATGTAAGGTTTGTATGAAAATGTAAAGTTGCATCATATAATTAAAATTAACTCTAACTTATATATTAAAATTACATCTGTCAGCAGTACTATTTTACAAACTGAACTACGAAAGTTCTAAAATGAATACTAAATGTAAATGTAGCCTAATTATACCGTCGATCATCATTCGTATTCGAGTTTAGTCGCGATTAATTGTAAATTCAACAACACAAACTTTCAGTTACTCTAATCAACATCACGCAATTCTATAAAACAGAAAAGAAACTTGCTTTGAAGTTTATACTTTGGCGCGCAGGCGTATAAGCATTCAAAGCCATCGGTAGTGTTGGTTTGTTTATCATGGAAAACATATCCTTAGTTTACATTAAAAATGAAAACAAAGATGAGGACATAAAGTATGTCTTCGGTTGGAACCGATTTCTGTTTCTCCTCACCGCGTCTTGGTTATCCCCAACCGACACACTGTTTCGCAACTTTTGTACTCGAATTCTGCAACTAATTCAGATTGCAGGAATGATCTTTTATCTCTTGGGACTTTTATTCGGTATGATATTTGATATTGAAGCAACCGACGACAAACTACGAACCCTTGTAGTTATGTTCATTTTTATGGGATACTTCTGTAAATACATCGCCATTGTCGTTCAATGTACTAACATAAGAATCTGCTACGAACAACTCAAGTCCGATTGGGAAAATATTTATGTTGGAAGTCGAAATCATATGTTGAAGTACGCACAAATTGGAAGGAAGTATACTGTAAGATCTGTGATAGCGGTCTTCTTAGTCATTGTTTTGTGGCAACTTGTAGCTATATTTGAAGAAGCAACTGTCGTGAATAACGTTACGATACACAATCTACCGTATCCTGCGCATTACTTTGTGTTTGATGCAAATATCGCTCCATATTATTATATCATACATCCGTTTCAATTTCTTATCCAGGTTGTTTTTGCAGCTATAGTTAGTAGTACTACGTGTCCGATTGTTTTGATTATTCATGTTACGGGACAACATGCGATGTTGATTGAGATTTTCAAAACTGTTGGATATCATACGAAACCTGACCAGGATGATGTTCATACGAAGTTGGTCAAAATTGTTAAAAAGCATTACGAAATTATCAGGTATATCTACTATCAATATATATAATTGTAGATATTTTATTTTTAAATGTATTGTTATTGTAGTTTATAATATTACTATTATAACAATTATTGTTAATAGGTTTTCTAATTACATAGAAAAAACTTACAAGTATGTATTTCTAATGGAATGGTTTAATTGTATTGCAGGTGTTTGCTCTGGTAGCTACAATATGATAACGGTATACTTCAATCATTTATCAAACCAGTTCGTCATAATGCACAAGCTCATCTCATCATTTGCCAACATTATTTCTCATAACAGTGATCATAGCAGTAGAGTTTCTCCATTGGTTCCAGTAACTGGTACTAAATATTACAATAATTCATGTTCATCTAATTCTGCGAGACTTATATAATTAGTTTATAGTTTAAAATTGTATTGTGGAAGATTGTTCACTTTCAATTTATGTTAAATTCATCTTCGTAATTTCATGTTCTTGTTATGTTTTATTCAAGTTCATCAGTTTTCATTGATTATCAAATAATAATAATTTTTCCAACACGCGCATGAAAAGTGGCCTATTTCTCAACTGTTTTCTGTGGGAAATGTAACCTATTTCCTCCATGTGTGGGAAAAGAGGTTAACTTTTCCCACTGAAAACACGTTGAGAAAACAGGCCACTTTTCATGCCCTTATTGGAAAAAGTATCGTGTACGACTTGTGGAAAAAGTTGGCGACACACGAGCGTGTGTGACATCACTCGCTTCGCTCGTGACGTCATTTCACACGCTCGTGGAATCGCCAACTTTTCCCACTAGTTGTACAATATACTATTGTATATTATACTAAAACAAATTAATACGTTAATAATTTTTAGGAAAAAGAAGGATTCTTCGGTTATAGTAGAACTATAATGACGTTGATGTTTTTATCATCCTTGTATTATCTTTCGTGTTATGCTGCCGAGGAACTAACTAGTGAGGTATCGTATAACTTTTATGCATGCATATATTAAAAAACTATTAATAAGTATTAATGTTAAATGATTGTTTATTAATATGATATAATTTTACTTATTTAAGAGTATAGGTTTAAGCACCGCAGCATACATGAGCGAATGGTACAATTTCTGTTACAAAAACGCCTTTTTTGTTTTAATGATGAGCACTAAAATGTTCTTTCCAATTAAACTCACAGCTGGAAAAATCATTCTACTATGTATGGATTCGTATGGAGAAGTAAGTTTTAATATTATTAAAAGCATCAAAGCTTTTATTTAGGTGTTAATTTAAGTTTTTGTTATTCTTCAGGTAATTAGAAAGGCTATGGCTTTCTTCAGTGTTATGAGAAATATGATCTAAAATTAGATATTTTAGGTTATTTTTCTTCTATTTATAACTTTAGCTCTTGGAAATAATTAATTTATTCAAATAGTACGAATCAAATTTTATATTTTCTTTTGATACATAAAATATTACAATTCTTAATAGAAATATATCCCTGAGATATACGAAAGATATCATTTTTCGATATCACAATATCCCAGAGATAATCAAAGATGATGTACGATATTACTGGGATATTTCAATGATATTGTAATATCCGCTTTTATGATAACTGTGTATTATAAAATATAATAAATATTTTATATTACATGAGTGAAATTCTTATTTTTAAATATTCCCTTGAAGTGTACATCACGATCCTGCAAGACGACCAATAATTCTCCAAAGCGGCGTCTCAAAAATTGACCAATTTTCACCCAATTTTGGAACTGAATTAAGGTAATGGCGAAGTTCTGCTACCCCGGAGTTAGTGTCTTTTTTAATAGTATTAAGGTAAAGGCGAAGTTCTGCTGCCACGGAGTTAGTGTCTTTTGTTATATTAATAATATTTAACAATAAATTAGTATAAAACGACCAGAGCGCCATTCTTGGGTTGTGGGAGACTATTTTAAGACATTTAACGTATTTTTTTAACAAGTAATTTTAATATAAGATGATTTTTACGTTTTTTCTCACTTCGTAAACGAAAAATCATTATATATTGTAAATAATATATTAAATAACATATTATATAAATCAAAATATGTAAAAAAAGTGAGAGAATGGCGCTTTGGTCTTTAAATGGAATTTAAATTGTTCATTTAATTTTTATTTAAGAAATCTGTAATGTCGATAATGTTAGCTTCGCTATCACCTTAATATTATGCAATAAATTATTCTAAAACAACCAGAGCGACATTCTCAGATTATGGGAGAATATTTTGATATATGTAAAATGTTTTTTTGACATATAAATTTTAAATAAGATGATTTTTCCTTTTTTTCTCACTTCGCAAAAGAAAAATCATTAATATTTTTAAATAATATACTAAATAACATTTTATATTAATCAAAATGTGCAAAAAAAAGTGCGAAAATGTCGCTCTGGTCTTCAAATTTAATTCCAATTGTTTATTAAATTTTAATTTAAGAAATCTGTAATGTCGGCAATCATAGCTTTGACATCGCCTTAATGGTTAATAATAATTTACTAATTCGCATAATGTTTATAAATAACACAAGAAAGCAATAATTAACATATAATTTAAAAACAAACTGTAGTTAAATTTTCATTTTTAACTATATTTTATACAAAATTGAGATTATTTTTATTTTTATTGCTAAATATTTCATATATTAATTCGTCATCATTTAATATATGAAATAGTAAAAGATTTTCATCTTATTAGTATGAAATATTTTGTTTAAAATTCATTTATATAGGTATATTTTCATAATGATAAACGTAATAAATGGTTTACAAATGTATAAACTACATATTTAAAATTTTAAATAATAATACATTTAAATTATTTTATGAAACAAAATGTCTTTCCTCTGTTATTTAAAGTATTTATTATAAAAATAAAAACTATATTGATAGGTAAAGTTGATCATTAATCACAGTTTTAACACGATATTTAAATGTAATTTAATATTCAATAAGCCAAACATTTTTCAAGAAAATAATATAAACATTTTTTTCAGTCAAATTGTTGAATAATGTTAAGATATTTATAAAAATAGTTATAATTTATACTAATTAGGTAATAATTGTTCAATAAACAAATTCTAAAATTGAATTTACAAGATTGTTTAATAAAACCTAAACATAATTCTAACCTAAAATTTAAATTTATATAAAATTCAAACACAATACATTTTTACTTTTAAGAAGTATTCAATAAAATCTAAAAATAATTCTTACCTAAAATTTGAGGTTTTAAACAATTATTTTTATAAATGTATTAACTATTGATGAATATTTCAATATATAAATAGTTTAACTAAATATTCAATGAATTTTAAAAAATAACTTGTAGAGTTGACTGTATTTCAGTTTTATTACGCATGCGCAAACCTGCAAGACAAAGAAATCGGACCACTTGTTAGCATCTATCTCTACTCTACTCTAAAATAATAAAATAAATAAAAATTTCGCAAACATAAGGCAAATAAAATGCTATTTTAATAAAAAATAATAAACAATTACATCCAAAATATATTTTAAGGGATTTTTGCAATAAATTAAATTTAAAACAATGCAATAAACAAATACAAACGTTTGAACTTTAACTGATGTAGTTTTTTGTTAGTTTCACTGTGGTGCTTTAAAGAACTAATTAAAACTGGTTATTTTTCTTGTGCAAATCACAATGTTTTGAACACAGTAAAGAATTAATTTCGACAAAATAAACATCGAAGATTGAATGAAGTACATAAAAAATGTATTATATTCATAAAAATATAATATAAAATATAATATAAAAAGAAATATAATAATTTATAATGATTTGAAAAGTATTCAATTGTGGTGTTTACAAAAATACAAAAAAAAAAATATATTTTGTCGTCCTTAAAAAGTGCGTTTATTATTTTCAGAAGTTTGTGTGTGTGTGTTTTGAGAACAGACTATCAAAGATATTGCACAGGTAAATAATTTTTTTATTTCAATTTTTTTAAATTTAAATTTCAATATATTTTGTATTTCTTTATTCATTATATTTTTGTACTTTTAAAGAAATGATGCATTTTCAGAAAAAAAGATGTTTCGAGTGTTTTTTTAAGTAAAATTTAACCAACGAAGAATATAATATAAATAAAGGTAAAAAATGAATTGCTTATTTGTAAATAAACAAATAATATAAGTCATTGAAAAGTATATTCTTTTAAAATGTTCATAAAGTAGAATAAAAATATGTTTATGCTATATGTGTAATTATAAATAAATGTTTTCAGTAAAACAAAGGATTCAAGATGGATCAGTTTAAAGCGATATTTGATTTTTCCAAACCGGTTCAAATGTTGGACTTTCCTACACCAGCGAGTAGGAAGAACGTTCCCTCAACATCTTCGTCAATAAGTGCTGCTTCAAGTACGCAATCATTGTTCAGATTAGAGTCTGGCACGAATTATGCCAAAAAATATATTAAAGCTGAAGAAAGACAATTGTTGGAGGTAATTAAAATTTAAATAAATATTTAAAATAATTAATTAATTAACATAAAGAAAATTAAGAGAATAAACTGAATAAATAATTTGTCTTTGCATATAATTAATTTGTTAAAATGATTTTAATTGTATTTATTGTATTTTAATTATTATAATTAATGTCTTAATATTTATAAAATTATTTAATGATTTATTTATTTGTCAAAAAGCAATCCAAAAAATACGCAACAATCAATGGAAGATTCGACGAAGTATCCATTGGAACAATGCGAACTGGAATGAGCGATGTCACGGACGTGGATATCGAAAAAATTTATCGAACATACAAATTTGAGCATCGAACAAAGCAAAATTTGCCGATTAATGTGATGCGAGACAAAATTGTGTCGATGATTGACACGAATTCAGCGGTAGTTATCGAAGGACCCACGGGTTGTGGCAAAACAACACAAGTGCCACAATTTATACTTGATAATTGTTATAAAAAGAAAGTTCATTGCAATATTATCGGTAATTGAATATATAATAATAATTGATTTGAAAAAATCATCTACAAAAAAAATACATCTACAAAATCAAAAATGTCTACAAAATCTTTATTTTCATAAATTTTATAAAACTTTATTTATTATTTATTTTTTTAATTTAGATTAAAAAGATTTATTTTTATAAATCTTTATTATTATTTTATTTTATTTATTTTATATCATTATCTTTAAAAAATTTTCAATCACATTTAATTAATAAATATTTAATATAAACAAAACAAAGTTAAGTTAGAAAATTGAATTAAATTAAAATTAAATTAAAATCTAATAAAAAGTTGAAATAAAATTAACAAAAAATTAATTTTAGTGACTCAACCAAGAAGAATAGCAGCAACAAGTATAGCAAAGCGTGTAGCACAAGAACGAGATTGGCCTTTGGGAACATTGGTTGGCTACAAAGTTGGGATGTTGAATAAAACTTCGCGCGATACAAGACTGACTTATTGTACAACGGGAGTACTTTTACGTCATCTTATAAACAACAAAAACATGCTCGAATTCACGCACATCATTTTGGACGAAGTGCACGAACGCGATCAAGAAATGGATTTTCTATTGCTGGTCGTGCGGAAGCTTTTACGCTCAAATTCACGTTCGGTCAAAGTTATTTTGATGTCGGCAACAATCGACGTAGACAAATTTGCAAAATACTTTTCCACGCCAATTAATGGCAAAATGAGTCCGGCGCCGATAATTGATATCTCAAAAAGTCACGCTTTTGAAATTGATAAATATTATCTTTGTCAGCTGGGAAATTTGGGCAAAGTATGTAATAATTGCAAAATAAGACAAAAATGTTTACTTATCATTTTATAAAATTACATTTTTTTTGTACATAATCTAGTAAAAAAGATCATATTATCCATATATAAAATATATACAGTAGAACCTGTGAAGAGTCCATATTTGTGTCTTTGTTTACACTGTGAAGAGTCCACTATTTCTCTCCTTGTTTAACCTATGTTTTGGTATAAAGAAAAAAAGATGAAAATAATGGACTCTTCGCAGGTTAAAAAGGACAGAAGAAGTGGACTCTTCGCAGGTTCTACTGTATTAACAAAATATTATTCAAGAAATCATATATTGATAATATATTGGTCATATATTGGTTATATATTGACCATGTATGAATTACTTTTGTAAAGTGCTAATACACTGCCAATATATGGTTCATATATGGTAAATATACAAATATATCTAGTCAATATAGTGTCATACATTGTCAATATATATAATAATTAAAAAATAAGAAAAAGTATTTATTTATAATTTTATAATATTACATTTTTTATATAAATATACTCTAGTTAAAAGGATCATATATTGTCCATATGTAAAATATATATTAACAATATATTGATCATATATTGTTCATATATTGACCATGTATGGATTACTTTTGTAAAGTGCTAATACACTGCCAATATATAGTCCATATATGAAAAGTATACAAATATATCTAGTCAATATATTAACGATATATGGGCAATATCTGATCTTTTTTATTAATCGAACATTTATTAAATAAATGTTTGATTTATTTCAGATTCCGAAAGTTGAATTTGAAGATCCTCGAGTGACGATGGAAATGATGGAATTTTGTACGAAACTTGTGAATGTATTCGACGAAGTTGACGAAGACGGACACAGACATGTGGTTTTGATCTTTTTGCCGGGTATTTGGGAACTCGAGGAGATGCATCAAACGTTGACAAATTTTGCTGAAACGAAAGACGCGAAATGGGATATTGTCGTTTTGCATTCTACTATCACTAATGAAGAGCAACAAGTCATTTTCGAACTTCCGCCGCAGGGATTCAGACGCATTATTTTGTCGACGAATATTGCGGAAAGCAGTATTACTGTGCCGGATGTTAGATATGGTATTTTAATATTGCTTTTGTTTAATGAAATCAAAATAAAAATAATCATTATGTTATATCATTTTTATATTTACTTTGATTTTCAGTAATTGACTTTTGTCTGGCGAAGATTTTGACCACAAATCGAGAAACCAATTTTCAATGTTTAGAAACTTGCTGGGCAAGTAAAACCAATTGCGAACAAAGAGCTGGAAGAACCGGAAGAACTATGAATGGACGAGTTTATCGACTCGTTCCGAGATTCTTTTACAATGTATTTTTTTATTAATACATTTGCAATATAACATTTATTCAAAAACATTTGTTTAATGAAATGAAATATATTTTTGTTTGTTCATTTCAGGAACATTTAATCGACGAAAGTCCTCCAGAAATTCAAAGAGCACCTCTGGAACACATCATTTTGAACGCAAAGTTACTCGACATGGGATCACCCATGCAACTCCTCGCTCTTGCCATCGATCCGCCGGATTTGAGTAATCTCGAAAGCACAATTCTTTTGTTGAAAGAAGTTGGCGCCTTGTTGGATCAGAAAGACCGGCATGACGGTCAATTAACAGGACTCGGAAAAATGATGGCCCGCTTGCCAGTTAGCATACACGTTGCTAAGCTTATAGCTTTGGGTCATGCGTTTGGAATTTTACGCAGTGCGATTATCATTGGCGCGAGTATGAGCACCAAAAGTGTTTTTAGCAATCCGTTTCAGAAGAAACTTCAAGCTTATAGGTTGAATATTTTTTGTTATAATTATTAATTATATTTTTTTAATTCAACAATTAAAAAAAGTTTATTTTAATCTTTCTTTTTGCATTAAAATGGCTAAAAATATTAAAAAAGTAAAACTTCTTAAATTTCAGTATGAAATTAAATTGGTCCCAAGGATCCAGCAGCGACTGCATAGCTTTTTTAAATGTTTACAATTTATGGCAAGCGGAAAAAGCCAACCGACGCATCAACAGCAAGCAATCCGAAAAAGCCTGGGCTCAGAAGAATTTCGTCCAAATACGAGTATTATACGAAATCCATACTTTGATTCAAGAACTTATGTTACGTTTGAAGTACTCGGGCATTGTGATTCAGACGGGATCCGACAATTTTGACGATCCGCGAGATCGCAACGAAGGCTACGGTTTTATTCTCAAAACCGTTATTGCCGGCGCATTTTATCCGAATTACTTCTACAACGCAAACATCCAAGATATCGCTGAATGCGAGAGCATGAAAACCGTCCCGGGTTTGGATCCAAATCGCACGGTTTTTCTGAAAGGTTGGCCGGTAAATCAACCGGGTCCTTTGTACACGAAACACTTGCAACGTGTTTTTCAAGGCTGCTGTGGCATCAAAGAAACGACCAAAACTCGAGTTTCTTTCGATAGTACGAATCGAGTTTACGTTACTTTCAGTGCCGACGAAACGAGACTGAAACACGTGAATGATCCGGTGGATTTCATTGTACCGGGGAAGGTGTCCAACTCGGTTTATCGAGCTTTGAAAATGCGCGACAGTAATCGAGAAATTGTCATTCCGTTGATGAGAGCAGGCGAAGCCAATAAACTAGCAACGGCATTGAACATTCCAAAGACTGTTGATATGATTCCATTCGCGGAAGATGATTTTGAAATGGATAAAGAGGCTTTTAATAAGTTTCGAAACAAGGATGAGGAACCGGTTTATTTTTATAAACGACCCATTTTGCCGGGTTTGAAAACGGTTCAGATTCCTGTTATGATTACTGAGGTATTCTATATATTATTATTATTTTGATGTTAAATATAAAGTACTAAATTAAAATTAAGGAGGTTCATTCGACTTACGTAAAAAATGATAGAATTGAATAAAACTTCGCCTGATTGTTAATTATTAAGAAAAAATGATACTTGAATTTTTTGAAAATTTTTTACCATAAGGTTGTAAAGTAAATACATATAGAAAAAAACCATTTTAACATAGGCTCTTATGGCAGTTTCATGCAAACAAAAGAAGAAAGCAATTTAGAAATTATAAAAAATAACATTTCAGTTAACATTTCAGAAATCTTATTTTTCAATAACATAAAAATTGACCATTGGACATTTTTACAATCTTCGAAAACATACTTCATATCACTCTTTTATCAACAAATATTCTAATAAATTAATCGTTTTTATATTTTAAAATAATATTTTATAATTTATTAAACAATATTTTGTGGTAAAAAAATAATTCATACAGAAAAAAGTGTTTTTAAGAACTGTTAAACATTATAAAAATAAAGTCATTCCCTCCCCCGTACCTTAGGAGTGAACCTCCTTAAATATATAAAATTTTTTAAATGATTTAATGAATTATTGCTATTTAAGTAATTATTAGAGGAGAAGCAGATAATGTGGGAACTCTAAGCTAAAAGTATAATAATAATTGTAAAATAAGTCAAACTAAAATTTATATAATATATAATTTAATAAATCAAACAAAAAAAATCAATAAAATTTGTTTAACTTAAAAAAACTTAATTTAATTTAGGAATTAATAATTATTAAAAATAATAAAATCAAGTAGTTCAAAATTGTGTATTTATCTTATAAAAAAGACTCTCTTTATTAAAAATACAAGTACCATAATTATTATTGGTAAAAACGTGAAAAATACACATTTTAATTCAAAAAATAAATAAAAAGTAATTAAATTTTTAATTAAGCATTACT